>CAIGRS010311665.1:0-19085 GCA_903798395.1 Fraxinus floribunda
TTCTTCACCCTCCATTCTCAATGCTAATGCATCCCAGAACACCCTTATCAGTTTTAATGTTGCTGCCTAAACCCTCTAAAACTCACTTCCAGCAACTATCTCTCGTGGAAAATGCAATTCCAAACTCTCTTCATTGGCTATGATCTCTTAAGTTATATAGACGGCTCAAAGCCATGTCCCTCAGCCACTCTCACACAAAATGAAACAACCACATCCAACCCTGCTCACACTCTTTGGATTCGACAGGACCAGCTGATATTGAATGCCATCATTGGCTCCATCTCCCACACCCTTTCATTGCATAGGTCAAGACTGCTCGTGAAGCATGGACTATCCTGGCCACCATCTACGCCACGCCTTCTCGTGGACGCATCAAACAGGCCAAAAGCCAACTCAAGTTGATCACCAAAGGCTCTGATAGTGTCACAGCGTTTTTGCAATCCATAAAGGCAAAAGCTGATGAGCTTGCCCTTTTTGGAGCACCACTAGATGCAGAAGATCTCACTGACAAGATACTTGATGGACTTGGTGATGAATACAAAGAACTCACATGTGTTGTCCAAGCTAGAGACACACATATAACCTTTGAGGAACTACATGAGAAACTGCTCAATTTTGAAGCTTCAGTGATCATTGCTAAACCAGACCCCCTTCAGTTTCCTGCCACTGCTAATCCCACAAGCAAGAATACACCAACTTGGCGCCCCTCCAACAGCCACCAAAACAGGTATTCTATTACACAAAACAGAGAACAACTCACACCTCAAGGTACTCTCCCATCTCGGCCATACATGGGTTATTGCCAAATCTGCAGAATACAAGGTCATACAGCAAAAAGGTGTCCCTCATTTCGATTAGTCCCAATCAACACATCCAACAGTACCTCTCCTCCTTTGACCAATCACTCTGCTACCCCATGGCAACCAAGGGCTGCTTATGCTACCAATACTCCCAGTCATACATCTTGGCTCCTGGACAATGGAGCCTCTCACCATGTTACAGCTGATCTTAACAACCTCCCCATGCATGCTCCATACAATGGCTCAGATGACATTATGATCGGCGATGGTTCGGGTCTCTCCATTACACATGCAGGTTATTCCTCTCTCCACACAACTAGTAACACTTTTCAATTAAACAATGTCCTTTGTGTTCCTGCTATGAAAAAGAATCTCATTTCAATTTCTCAATTTTGTACCTCAAATAATGTCTCCATTGAATTCTTACCAACTACTTTTCTTGTAAAGGACATTCACACGGGGGCAACGCTTCTGCAGGGCCAAACTAAAGATGGTGTGTATGAGTGACCGATATCTCCACCATTGCTTGCTTTCTCTAGCACCAAAACAACCTTATCTGAGTGGCATCAAAGATTAGGACACCCAACTTTCCAAATTCTGAAACAAATTGTTTCCAATAATAAACTTGATGTCTCTTCTTCATTGTCTTCTAATTTTTCATTTAATGCTTGTCTAAGTAATAAAAGTAACAAATTGTCATTCTCCCAATCCACACTTGAATTTTCTCAACCCCTTGAAACTATCTTTTCTGATGTTTGGACTTCTCCAATATATCAACTAATGGATTTAAATATTATGTCATTTTTGTGGATTATTTCACCATATATATTTGGTTTTATCCTCTTAAACAAAAGTTAGAAGTTAAAAGATATTTTTATTAGATTTAAAGCCATTGTGGAAAAACACTTTGATAAAACCATCAAAACACTTTATACTGACAATGGAGGTGAATATATTGCACTCGCCCAATTTCTTTCAATAAATGGTATTTCTCATCTCACTACACCACCTCACATGCCTAAACACAATGATTTTTCTGAACGAAGACATCTTCACATTGTAGAAATTGGATTAGCATTACTCTCTGATGCCTCTCTTCCTTTAAGTTACTGGACTTATGCTTTCGCCACAGCAGTTTATTTAATAAATCGCATGCCTACACCTACACTAAACCTCTCCTCTCCATATGAAAAAATCTTTTCAACAGCTCCTAATTACTCAAAACTCAAAATTTTTGGTTGTTTATGCTACCCCTAGCTTAGACCATATACAACAAACAAACTAGACCCTCGATCTAGACCATGTGTATTTCTTGGATACTCTTTGACTCAGAGTGCCTACTACAGCCTTGATCCATCCACTTTCAAAATATATGTCTCTAGGCATATTAGATTTGTTGAGTGTGTATTTCCCTTCAGTCATCTCTCTGCTCCTTCCACTTTTCCTCACTCAAACTCCATTACCACTTGGATTCCTTCACCACTTCGACTTCCCAATTTGCCTTTGATACCACCACTCAATCCATCATCTACAGTGGACGCTCAACAGTAATCCTCCAGTGAAATATCACCACCACCAGACCTGGCTGAAACATCTGTTCCAACACCATCACTTTGCCCTTCAAATACCAACAATTCCCAACAACCATCACTACAAAGAAATCCACCTGAACTTTAGCCACAACCCACCCACACCATGACTACTAATCCAAAAACAATATTCGCAAACCCATCACTAAAATGAACCTTCATACCCAATTAACCAAACAAGAAGACCTTGAACCAACCACCTTGACCCAATCTCTCAAAGATCATAAATGGCTTCGAGCCATGTCTGAAGAGTTTGATGCTTTAGTAAAGAATGGCACATGGACTCTAGTTTCCCCGGACAAAAATCAAAATCTAGTTAGATGTAAGTGGATTTTCAAAACTAAATGCAAATCTGATGGTTCTGTTGACAGGTTCAAGGCCCGATTGGTTGAAAAAGGCTTCCACCAACGTCCTGGACTTGACTACCAAGATACATTCAGTCCAGTGGTAAAACTAACTACAGCTCGTATTGTTCTCAATATAGTTGTAAGCCGTGGTTAGCCTTTAAGGCAACTTGATGTAAACAATGCCTTTCTTCAAGGTCATCTATCCGATAATGTTTTCATGTCACAACCACAGAGACTTGTTGATAAAGACAACCCATCATATGTCTGCAAACTCAGAAAAGCAATATACGGTCTAAAACAAGCCCCTCGGGCATGGTACCATGAGCTCCGAACATTCCTTCTCTAGTTTGGTTTTCAGAATTCTTTTGCTGATACTTCACTCTTTGTCTTTCATGCTGATGACCATATTATGTATCTCTTTATTTATGTTGATGATTTAATTCTCACAGGAAACAATGCTACCAAAGTTAATCATTTCATTACTATTCTTGCTCAGAGATTTTCCATCAAAGACCTCGGCTTACTAACTTACTTTCTCGATGTAGAAGTTGGCCCAAACAAACATGGCTTGTTACTCTCATAACGGCGATATATTATGGATCTCCTCACTCAAACCAAGATGCAAGAAGCCAAGCCTATTCTTACTCCCATACCAACCAGTCCTACTCTTATATTAACCTCAGGTTCCTCTCTGTCTGATCCAACAGAGTATCGCCAAGTAGTTGGGAGTCTACAATATTTGCTAATAACAAGACCCGACATCGCCTTTGCTGTTAACAAAATGTTACAATATATGCACTGCCCAACAACTGAACATTGGTCCTTTGTCAAAAGGCTACTGCGTTATCTTGTTGGCATCATTGATAATGGCTTACAACTATTCAATGACTCCACTCTCAGTTTGCATGCCTTCTCGTACTCTTCTCTTAGTTTACAAGCTTTCTCAGATATCGATTGGGCAGGGGACAAGGACACTTTTTGCTCTACCAGTGCTTATGTTGTTTATCTTGGTAAAAACCCAATATTGTGGAGTTCTAAAAAGCAACGAATTGTTGCTAGATCCTCCACTGAAGCAGAGTATCGCTCAGTTGCAAATATAGCTGCTGAACTTAATTTTATATGTTATCTCTTGACTGATCTTGGTATTTCACTTCCCTACAGCCCTGTCATTTATGTGATAATATTGGGGCAACTCAACTCTGCTCCAATCCAATTTTTCATTTTCGAATGAAGCATGTTGCAATAGATTTTCATTTTATCCAAGATCAAGTTCAAAATGGTGCTCTTCGTGTTGCTCATGTCTCATCTGATGACCAAGTTGCTGATGCTCTTACCAAGCCTCTTCCAAGACAACGTTTTCTTCAACCTAAGCACAAGATTGGACTTCTCTCCCGAGCTCCATCTTGAGGGGGCATAATAGAGATAATCAGTTATTCCTAACAGCTTGACTTAGTCTTCCTTATCAGATAGTCTTCCATATCAGATTGTATTATTCAAATGTATTTAGATATAGGATTAAGTTCTGTAAACAGCTTCCTAGTCTGTAGGATCTTCAACCATCTTTGGTTATCTCTTTGATGTATTTATACGGATGATTAATCAAGATAATATAATCAGTTTTGTTACTCTTTCAGCCCCAGCCGGATTGCCTCCAATTTTCATGTTCCATCGACTGATAAAGAGCTTGTCAATTACTCCTCATTCTTTTCTATATCTTTGTGTTTGGACATGATTAAACAATATTTTTATACCATAATACTGTCCAAACATATTCAATTTCTTAATTTTTCATCACATGATTTTGAAACTTGAATATTGTTATTTTATTTCGAAGTCTTGTAACATTGCTACTGTAGAGAAATCTTTTTTTACCAAGCAGAGATCCAAGGTGGTTTTTTTTTTTGGACCAAGGAACAGGAAGTACCCAAATGGATTCAGAACAAATAGAGCAACAAGAGCAAGATATTGGAAGTTCATCGGGAAAGATGTAGCCTAAATCGACCCATTGGAATGAAAAAGACATTGGTATACTATCGGGGTCGAGCTCATCAAGGAATTAGGACTGATTGGGTAAACTGTCGATGGATGAGTATCGTATTCATTAAGGGAGGAACTTAAAGCAATATATTCGCATAGTTCTATAGTGAAAGTTTTATTATCTTTCCCATGCCCCGTACATCTATATTCACATATAGAACGGAGTTACATGCGCAAAATATTTTAAATTAAATTCGTGAAGGATTAGAAAGGCTCAAAACATTTATTTGACTTGGGATTTGTATCCTCGTTCCACCGATAAAATTATTTATATTATTATCAAGGTGCAAATGAGATTAATCATAGGTTTAACACGTATATAGAGCATCAAGATTTCCAACTACAACAACTCCTTCATGTTTAGGTAGTATGCACTAGAAAAATCATCGTAGAAATGTGGTGTAATTTAAATAAGTATTTGTTATAAATTTTGGACCGAGCGATAATGACGATAATGAAATAAATAAGAAACTAAATACCAAGATTTATGTTGAAACCCAATAAGGGGAAAAAAACACGGGCAAAAGAGGAGAAATCCAATATAATCAATAGAACTTATGTTTACAAGATCTCAATGCACTCAATTGAAATCTAAAACTCTCAAGATGTTGTATGAATCTCTACATTATGTTATGTTATGTTTTTTCTATACAAGTCGTGTCATATAAAGGGTTATGCTACAAGTATATTACCATTTACCTAATGGGTGCCATAATGGACAAATGGTGGCCCCTTATTAGGGGCGCCTGGGCTCACCCATTAGGTAAAATATTATGTANTCTCAAGATGTTGTATGAATCTCTACATTATGTTATGTTATGTTTTTTCTATACAAGTCGTGTCATATAAAGGGTTATGCTACAAGTATATTACCATTTACCTAATGGGTGCCATAATGGACAAATGGTGGCCCCTTATTAGGGGCGCCTGGGCTCACCCATTAGGTAAAATATTATGTACAAATAGAATTTTCATATATATATATATATATATATATATATATATAACAAGTTGTAGAAGAATAGTCCAAAATCGAGTCAAAAAACGAAAAACGGGCCTGGGCCGAACAAGCCTATCGCTCGAGCAAGAGGCGAGACCAAGTCTCGGGTTGTTTTCTGTCGAGCTCGCTTGGGTGTCCAACTAGAGCCAAGTTACTGAAAATGCGACGAATTTTTCCTCTGATCTATAATTTTGATCTCTTCAAGACCACTCCAATTTATATTTCAGTACCCACTAGAATTTGGGTCAAACCACCCCAAAACTCCACCTTGAACCAAATTTCAACACAACGAATTTCAAGTCACGACTCCATCAATGAACATCACTCCTCCTCTTCCAAACAAGCACCAATGGACTAAATCAATGACAAACACCAACTAAGTTCAAGCGATGTTCAAACTTAGAAATAGGAGGTGGTTTTGTCATCATATCAATAGGATGATCCTTGGTATCAATCTTGCTCACTACAATATCATCACGAGCAATCACATCACACGTAAAATGATACCTCACATCAATGTGCTTAGTTCTCTCGTGAAACATCTGATCCATAGTCAAGAAAATTGCACTCTTTCACAAAACATTGTAGACATCTGCAAGTCTTCATTGATTTTATCAATCAATCCTTTCTGGCATAGTATTTTTACATGCCTTTGTAATAACCATGTATTCTGCTTCTATTGTAGACAAAGCTATTGTATTTTGCAAAGTAGCTTTCCAGCTGATAGCACAGCCTCCAAGGGTAAACACATACTATGTAAGTGATCTCTTCTTATCAAGATTCCATGTATAATATGTATTCACATACCCAATGACTCCATCTAAATTTCTACCAAAATGCAAACAAGTATTAGAAGAGCCCTTCAAGTAGATGAAGATCCACTGCACTACTTTCCAATGTTCCTTGTCAGAATTTACCATGTATCTGCTATTGCATGTGCCAAATCAGGTCTTTTACAAATCATAACATACATAACTGAACCAACTGCACTGGAACAAGGAACCCGAGACATGCAATCAATATCTTTATCTAACTGAAAACATATGTCAGATGATAATTTGAAGTTGGCAGCCAATAGAGTACTTACAGCCTTCACATTCACCATATTGAATCTTTCAAGCACCTTCTCAATGTACCATTTCTGACTCAAATATAATATGTCAGCTTTTCTATCCCTCAAGATTTCCATACCAAGAATCTTCTTTACTGCACCCAAATCCTTTATATCAAACTCTTTGCTGAGTTGAAACTTTACTTTTCTGACTTCTACTTTATCTTTGACTCCTATGAGTATATCATCAACATATAATAACAAATATGTAGTCGATCCACAATCTTTCTTTCGGAAGTACACACAACTATCATAATTACATATAAAGAAACCATGAGTAGTCATGATTCCTAGATCCTCTAATAAGATGCATTATCTTTTCCTTAGATAGTAAAACATTATAGATCTCTTTCATGGTAAGAGTATCCTGACTATAGAGAATAGTATCTCTAAAAGTCACATATGATGGTGACAAAGAACACAACAACATCAATGCCAAATACTCCTCATCATACTTAACTTCCAATGTCTCCAAATCGACCATGATTTCTTTGAACATAATTAAGTGATCATCCATGACACACCTTTAGACGTTCGGTGAGAATACAAGCAAACGTTGTTTCAAGTGTAGTTTACTGGTGAAGCTCTTTGTCATGCAAAGTTGTTCCAACTTCAACCACAACGCAACGGCACTTCTCTCCTTTAAAACATCTTGAAGAATTTGATTTGAAAGATGTGGATGAATATGAGATTGAGATTTTACATCCCTACGCTGCTTTTTATCCTGCATCCAAATAGCAGGCATCCTATCAAAGCCAAGCAAAGCTTTCTCCAAATTCATCCGCGCTAGAACCGCTCGCATCTCACTTGCCATAAGGTTAACTCTCGTGTTTCTATCCAACAACAGGATATCATATTCCATTGTCGCCATGCGGAATAATCAACATTGCTCTGATACCGCTTGTTATGAATTTTGGATCAAGTGATAATGACGTTAATGAAATAAATAAGAAAATAAACACCAAAATTTACGTGGAAATCCAATACGGAAAAAAGTCATGAGTAGAGGAGGAGAAATCCAATATAATCAATAACAGTTGTGTTTACAATATTTCAATGCACTCAATTGAAATCTAAAATCCCCAAGATGTTTTATGAATCTCTCTCTATTATGTTATCTCTCTCTATTAGAGAAGAAGTTGTAGAAGAATACGAGTCTAAAATTGCGTCAAAAACGAAAAAAGGGCTGGGCCGGACAAGCTTGTCGCTCGAGCGAGAGGCGGGCAAGAGACGAGTTAGCGTCAAGCTAGCGAAAATGTGACGACTTTTTCTTCTATTCATAATTTTGATATCTTAAAGATCACTCCAATTTAAACTCCAATACCCACTAGAATTGGATCAAACCACAACAGTATTTAATTTGAAAAGTAAATTAAATAATATATCTACTAGAATTCTCATTATTGAGATATTTATTTTAGGAAACATAATTAGACTTTTATTTTATAAATTTAACTAGTTTAAAACATATATAAAGGGAGTTCGAGTATTGTAACTTTGATTTTGAATAAATTGATATTTACTCCCTCTAAATTCTTTCCCTATTCTTCTCTTCTATCTTCCTCTTTCTTCATCACCCTCGTTCTTATTCGGTTGTGTTCAACATTACAAGCTAACAAGGGATAGTGATATAACATAATATGTATTTATTTGATGGCTATAACTTTGAGGAACGTTTGAGAACTATTGTCTTGACTTCTTATTGCTAATTCTCCCGTTTAGGAACATGTTGCTATCCGGTTCCAATTGAGAATTCATTAATTATTTAAATTAATTAAGTTGATTTCAATGTGGAGAGAATATCATCGATATTCCTCGAGTTAGAGACATCGCTCAAACTTAATTTCGATTATGTTTCCAGCTCAAGCCATCAAAACAATCAGCTACTTGATACAGAACTAGATTTTAAATAAATTGGAATCTAGAACCTCAATTTTGATGGTAGAGGTTAAAGAGTCCAACTGTATTTTTCCCATTTATTTATTGGGCAAGGGAGTGGCTGTTGGGCTTTTGACTTTTGACTTCCAAAAATAAGGACAAGATTGACCATGAAAATAGCAACGAACTTACGAACATTTCTCCTTTCTTCTTCAAAAACCTCTGATAAATCATTTACATTCAACCAAATTCCATGTCTGATCATTCTTATTTATCCACAAAACAAAAATCTTCGTATTCTGTCCAAAAATCAAACATGAGGGCAGCTTCTCCAATATTCATGGCATTGATTTTCACATTTGTGAGCTGCATGATGGTTTTATTTTTTGTTAAACCTGCAGAGGGAATCATAGGAATCAACTGGGGAAGACAAACCTACCAAAGATTGATCCCAGCGAATGTCGTAGATTTGCTGTTACAGAATGGAATTCAAGAGGCTAGAATTTTCACTGCTGCTGATAATGTTATGGCTGCCTTTTCCGGGAGTGGTATTGGCCTCTCCATTTCCCTCTCCAATTTCGTCCTCCATATGATAAACTCTTCCACAGCTGCAGAAGAATGGATACAAAAATCGGTTATTAAATTCAGAAGCCAGAATGTTGACATAAGGTTCGTTTTATTCATGATTTGTCCTTTCTTCGTTTATATTAAAAAGGGGGCTCGATCTCACCTCTAATTAAAAATGCAAAAAAATCAACTTACCAGGTCCGGGGACGGAGTACGATAATGTTATTGTTGTTATTGTTGACGACATTGGTTTTGTTACAGGTACGTGAATGTTGGGGCAGAACCTTTATCGACATCATTCACTAACAAAACCTACGATAATGTTATTGATGTGTTGAAACTTATTCAAACTGCGCTGAATGAAGCTGGCTACGGAGATCTCGTGAAAGCTACCATTCCTCATTACACTGATGTTGTGAAGCACCGCTCTATGAAACCATCAGAGGCTTATTTTCGCGATGACATAAAGGATAAATTGGTTGATTATCTAAGATTTCTGAAAGAAAATAATGCTCCTGCTGCGGTAGACATTTACCCCATTCACTATTGCAACGAAAATGATTTGGACCCTGATTTTGCATTCTTTGATCACAAGTCCAAATTCTACGTGCTCGATGACAACGGCCTAAATTACACCAATGCATTCGATTTCTTGTATGATTCGTTCTACTGGGCAATGAAGAAAGCTGGTGTCCCTGATCTGAGACTAGTCGTTGGACAGATCGGTTGGCCAACAGATGGTTACCCTAATGCCAATACTAAAAACGCACAACGGTTTTACAAAGATTTGTTGCCCTATGTTGCTGGAAATAAAGGAACTCCAATGCGCCCGGGGAGGCCTATTGATGTGTATCTGCACAGCATTTCCGATGAAAACCGGCTTGGTCTCTGGTATGGTGGCTTCCAACGCCACTGGGGCATTTACACCTCCGACGGCCAGCCCAAATACAAGATTGATTTCTCAGGCAAAGGGCGCGATATCTTCCCTACAACTGCCAAGGGCATTACCCGAATGCCTAAACGTTGGTGCATATTCAATGGGGACTTGAGTGACATGGAAATGGTTATAAGGCAGTTCAATAGGGCGTGTTTGGAATCGGATTGCTCAAGCCTGGCACCCGGAGGTTCTTGTAGCCAACTTGATTTCAATCAAAATGTTTCTTATGCCTTCAATAGGTTCTTCCAAATGAAACAACAAAAGACTCATGAAGAGGCATGTAGTTTCCAGGGTTTGAGCCAAGTAGTTCCAGATGATCCATCTACTGGAACATGCATATTCCCTATTGAGATTTTGGCAGCCGAAACTGCTGATCATAGTAAGTCTTTCTTAGGTATTAATGAAGATGGGTCACATAGGGTTTCTATATTAGCCATGCTTTTACCTTTGATTTCAGTTTTCTTAATTACCACCAATATAAAATTGTAAACTTTGTGAAATGAAGAAAATGTCCCATCCTACGGCAGAGCCACCAGAAAACCCCCTCCCACAACTACTACTACCACCACCAAAAATTTAAATAATATTTCAATTTTTTGTGATATAAATTATACTTTTGTTCAATTCTGCAAATTTCTTTACTTATCTTGAATACGAACAATTACGATATGCAATTTACACCTATCAAATTGTTCAACCCTAACATCTTATTAATAGCAATCAAAGTGGGCTTAACCTGATACTTAAACTTCATCCGATCTAATTAATTAAACTTGATCCATTAATTAATTAATCTCATTAATTAATTTGACCTATTAATAAGTAATCCAATTAATTAATTGTTCAACTTTTATCCATTAATTAATTAGCAGAATATCATTCTCCTAATTCTTTTTTGTGTATGACAAATTAGATCAAGATCATAGTGTCTAACAACTGAATTATTGTTTTGATCTAATCAAAATAAGATAAATTGAAACATCCTTTTAATTAATCGTTAATTCATCTAAATTAATCAATTTACTTTCGTCGTCTCAAATTGACATCTAACAATGTAACAAAGCAACACATGTAACGAAAAATATCATGTGGTATAACAAAATCAAATTTATTCATTTATCGTGAAATTATAATCAATTCATCAATATGATCCGATCAATTATAAAATATGAAGTGTGTCAATCTCGATTATCGATCTTATCTTTTATTCCACTATTAAATCAATGTAAGTCAAAAACTCTTCAACTTATGAGTATACCTTGGCTAAGAATTTCATTGTCAATTTAATGGAATGAAATGTAAACTATAATAGCTTACTATCTAAGAGTGGCGAATCATTTATTAATCATTCACAATTTTCATATAATTCTTGACATATTCGAACGATACCATATTAGCGCCTCCGACAAAGCAACATACAAAATCATCAAAGCATGATTATGATTGAAGGACAAATTCAACTACCAAACCTTAGAGATAACCATTGACACTCGAATAGTTATCCATGTGAAATCTCTTCAATGGGTCTCCTATATTTTATTCTCTTCAATTATATATAATTTGTATCTTATAATCACGACTTCTTTTGATTAACAAATTACTAAAATCTACGAACTCAGTTATTTGAATTAATAGAATATTAATTCAATTAAATAATAAATCTACCATGAATAAAATGTAATAATCATTATTTAAAATGTTTACAACCTAATTCGATTGAAATTAGGACATAACACTTGCACCACCAAAAACAACAACTAATTTGACATGTAATAGTTGTAAAGATCGTTGATTTTCTATAAATTTAGATACAATTTTGTTTCTTGAAATTTTGATTTTAATGTTTTCCTATTGAATTATTCTTTGAGGTCATTATATAGGCCACATATAAATTATTTTATCCTAATTTTTTCGTTAACTTATTAATTGGTTGGAAAACAAAAAAATATATATATATGTTAAATTATTCTATCATCCTGACACGAAGAAAGTTAAATCCAAGTCAATAGAAAGTGCATTAGTATGTAGAAAAAAACCGTAGAGAACAATTGCAATGTATTGAATGTCCTTGCATATTACAAATTTTTTGTCTGTCGTGCTTGTGGTCATTAAACATTTTGTACCTAAAATAGATTACTAGAAGTCAATCATAATCAAGATTTTCTTAGGTCAATTATGTTAATTTTAGTTTGAGAAGTACAATATTGAAAAGAATATTACTTATATTTTATCCAAATTTAGATATCTACAATAATTGAATCACTGAATTTGTGTTAATTGTCTAAACTACATCTTAAAATTCGTGAAACCAAGGCAAAAGTGATTATGTGGGATGATGCAAAACTTGATCAACAATTGTTATTATTTGCTAACATGTACTTTCACTTCATGTTTAATCAAGAGCCGATGAAACATAAAGGCAGAAATGTCCATAATGAGAAACAGAAATATCAACTATGGGACGTGCCAAAGAAGCGTTAATTTGCCCGACTAGCAAGGACAACTCTTCGCTCGAGGGAGGTATACTTAGAATCAACAAGTATAAATAGAACAACTCCGGTAAATCCAGATATGCCAACACTGGCACGTAGAACATAGCAAATAAATGATACACCCATTGCCGCAAACAATGGAAACAAAGTAATTATCAAGCTCAATTGTCCATCACAAGAATATGAAGGATGTCGGCGTCTAACTTTGTGTTCTGCAGTTATATTCTCGACATAGAAATGCTTGTTGAAACTATAATAAAAAGAGTACAATCAAATAATAATGAGCTCATCCCTACCGATCTTTGATTTCCTGCTCAAATTGAAGTAATTTCTCCCGAAGAGGCTGCAAAAACAATTTCAAATCCTGGCAGATCTGCTGCTTCTCTTGTTGGGAAATATCTTTATCTTCACCTAGTTTTACTACAATCTGCAAAGCAAAAGAATGTGGCCAACATCATGTCATAATCAGGTTTCTTGAGACATTTCTTTAAGAGCATGATTGGATTCAGCTTATAAGTGGTCAAACTATCTTATAAGAACAAAAAAACATGCAACATTACATGATGTTGTGGTCAAAGCTTTCTGAGGAACCTACTAGAGGCCAGTTTCCTCTAAAAACTTTTCTAGCTTAGGCAGACAAAGTGATTACAAACAAAACACTAACAGAAAATTATCAAAACATGTTCAAAAGGAGCTTCTTTACGCTTGCAAGTAGCTCTTGGCTTTTCAAAAGTCCCGCTAAATAGGCCATACTGTCTTATTTTTCAGTTGACCATTACATTTATCATATTAACCTTAGATACCTGAAAATTTTCAACCCATCTTGGAAACAGTTCAAAAAAAAAAAAAAAACTTGGCCTGTAAAGGGCATTTCAGTAAACTATCTCATTGATTTTGCTAATAAATGAGTGAGTTTCCAAACATGTTCGCTTAACGAAAAGGGGACTTAGATATCTTAATTTTTAAGCACACCCAAACAAGCGCTAAGTCAAGTTTTTAATTTCACTTCGATAGGTTCTAGCATTTTATATGCAATATACCTGCAAATCATCTAGTTCGCCCAAGGAGAACTCGAATACATCTATGTGGCCTTTGACCTTCTTCTTCTCCCCTCCAACAAGCCATTCCCCTGATGTCCATTAATTTATTATTTAGTAGTTTAGGTGCAAAACAGAAATATGGAAAAAAGAAATAGAGTAAATAGAGACTGTTCCATAATTGACGATTGACGAAAAAGAAAAGAAGAGTTTACCTTTCACTTTTAGTGTCAGCTCATAGGTGTAGCCAACTCGTTTTTTGTTTCGTACAGTGACCAAGAATGCCTGAAAGTCTTTTAAAAAATTATTGCCGAAGCAAGGAATGGTAATTGAGCTCATAACCTTAAAATGCCCAGTCATATTACTATGATTCGAGAGAAAATAACAGTATCTACTCAGAATCTATAGTGCAAGTGTGTTGTGTTGGGAAATTAAGCAAATTTCCCTATGAACCAGATCAGTGAGGATGCGAAATAACAACGAAAATAACACACAAATTTGATAACGGAGTTCGGCCAACTGTGCCTACGTCTCCAGACCTGCTGCAGATCGTTTTACTTGGGGAAGAAAATATAAAGTGTTTACAACATTCAGAACTCACACCCAAGAATTTTTCTTCACAAGCTTTTCTTCTTAAGCTTTTCTCTCAAACTCTCTTTAATTTTCTAATTTTTGGGATACCATACAAATGAAAGCAAAGGGATTTATATAGGCTTAAGGAATAACGTGGGTTGGTGGAATTTAGGCAATGGTTATGCACCTCCATTGGTAATTGCTTAAGTTAGACACCCCTTGTTTTTTACCCAAAAATGATTGGTGCCCATTTCGGCATTTCCTTGACATGTTGAATATTCAAGAGTCTAGCTTATTTTAAACAAGAAGGTTAGCACAATAAAGAAATTTTCCTCAAGCAGATTTCTCTCTCTCTTCAATGTTATTGGAGAAAATCAAACAAAAAACTCATCCTTCCATGTTTTTCTTGGTTCTAACAAATAAACGAATGTTCACAATTATGAGCATCTTCACCTTATGGAAAGCACGCTTGCGAGTACTTTTAAGTGATTATAAGTTGTTGATCTTACTGAATGTTTAGATAATAAAAGAGTATTAATTATGGATCTTTCGAAATATGTGGATAAAAAGTATGTTTAACCAATTTAAGCTTTGCCAAACATGCGAGCATTTGGCTGCAAGTATAATATACATTATAGATATTACTGGACATCAACTCGTGATTCACAGCATACCAATTTATTAGTACCTTTGATCAAAACATTTTATGAAGTGGATAATTATTGAACTATGAGAAGCAATACAAAGGAACCTTCAAGTCATTGGACAAGGTTGATGATTTTACAAATTAATGCACAAAATCATTATTAATATCTAAAATAGCCATGATTGAGTCCACAGAAAGTCATGCACTACTACTCTCCACCATGCATGTCTTCGTTTCTCAAGTGTCATTTCCTAAAATCGAGAAAATTTAGAGTTAATTCATTTCAGAAACTAGTGAAGTGGACCAAGAAGTCTTTGAGACAGAAAATACAGTTACTAAGGAAGAATATAGAAATGTAACCTTCCCCGAATTTCTGAATGATAAAGGTGCCATCAATAAAGTGCATTCAGGATACCAAGTCCAGACAAAGTTCGTGTAATTCGGTTCTCTTTCTGGTGTTTATAAGCTTCCTTTATGGCACTACATCTTCATTTATCGCTTAACACCAGCAATAATTTTTTGCAACTTCATTCAAATAATTAATGTCAGAATAGTGGTAATGAGCAACTGCCAAAACTATTAGCACAACAGAAACTATGAGATATTTATATTTGTCAGTTTATGCAAGTTCATCAATGTCAAGTATAAACATGAAATGTGGTCATCAAACATCTCACTTGGAAATTAATCTTCAGAAGCTTAAAAGGAAAGAAATTGTCTCGGGTATATAACAATTTTACAAGCACTCACATCTCCAGAGCACTTAGTTACTTCTGATACTTCAGCTTGGCCACCAGAGAACTCCAGGGAACCCATAGACACAAGCAACTCCTGCAATTTGAGCCCTAAAATCAAATGCTAATATATAATACGAATTACGAGGTATGTGTGTACATGCACACTAGCTGGCAAATATGAACAAGCCAGAATAATTGATTGATATGGAGAATTCGTACAGTCCAGCACCATTGTTAGATTTCGGCTTCATGGTAGTGTTTCTTGATTGTAGAATCTCTTACAGAACTCCATCGTAGATGGGTTTATTTTCCAATTTGAAAAGTTATCTTCTCTACTTAGCTTGTCTAAAATTATATAAATCAGGCTTTGGTAAGTCACAAGGTACTCACAGTAATCTAATTTCTCGTCTTCACTTGTTCTGCTTCAATTCATTATATGGTCCTTGCTGTTTTTTTTTTTTTTTTTGGGCGGCAACTAAGTGCCCAACTAATGATACAAACAAAAGCAATTTGAACGAGTGACTGAAAGATGCTGGCATATTAACACCCGAAGCATTTAAACCACTATTTCCCCAGCACCAACATTAGGAGTGTTTATATGACTGGAAACAAAAGTGAAAAAGAAAAATTGTTCCTATACTACGCATTTGAGCACAGTAAACAATATTAAAGAAGATATTTAACAGTTATAGGCATTCAAACCTTAATCCTATCAGTTGCCCATTTATTCAAACTCTTCTCCTCCCATGTTCCGGCCTGTAAAGAGGAAAATGAAAATCAATTATTAACATAATATAAGAAACACATAAATTTTACTTTTAGCCAATGACATGAGCTTGGCAGCTAAGTATGATGGATATTGACTTCAAACACGTGCAAGACTCAAAATTCTAGTTACCCCTAGGTCAATGAAACCTAAAGTTAAAACTAACACAGCAGCCCACAATGTATTTCATTAAAAGATGCAAATTACAATTGAAAGAAAAATGTAGGGAAACAAAAATAATTAAATGCAGTCCATAAGTATTCATAAGAGTGCCACTACAAGTTATAGCAAACAAAGTTTATGGAAATAAAAATTGGATTACATTATTGACAAGCTGTTCAAGAATACCTCACATATTATATGCTTAAACTATAACAAAATTCACAGGACCTTCAACCTACCATCAAGCAACAATTAACACACTCATTTAAAAATAGAAAAAAGTTCTAGGAATAAATTTAATTAAAAGACATTCTATAACTCTTACCATTTTGTTAATTTGTTTCCTTAGCCCCCGTTTGGCCCCCTATTATTTCAAATTATAATTTTTAAAATTATAATTTTTGGAATAGTATTCTTTTGAAGAATGCGTGGTTGAAAAATAAGGAATAGTTTTTGGTTTATATGTAATATTATTTTATGAAAGATTGTATGGTTGAAAATAAGAGAAAAGAATAATTTTTTGGGATAATGGGGGCCAAATGGGGGCTTAAAAATATCAACCACAGGATATTTCATATTATTTGAAAAGCTCTAATAATAGGCAACGATAGCAGCATGCATGGAATCAGAGGTCTTCATAGTTTCTATGCTGACCATAAACATTCCCCTCATCTATATGTTTGCACTCTTCTTATTCAACCTTTACTTAGTAGTGCTATATCGGTATTTGTTATATTCTCTATACTGGAGGGGCTAATCTTTTCAACGAACATGCAACAATTGCCAGTTCTTATTCATTATTTCTGTAACCTCTCATTACATTGTCATTATTTAGAATGACTGAGTAGCGAGGATATTAGTAAGCTCAGTTCTTAAGTAGTATATTTTTGGTGATTTGGTGTCCATGCATTTTCATCATGATCAGACTGCTGGTAGCACTAGGGTCAGGTGTAAGGACAGAATGTATTCGACAATTGAAGGATAGGCTTCTAGAGAAGCTTTCAATTTTTCATATCCAATTTTCAAGAAGTTCATCACCACCCATTAGGTGCGATACCTGGTATGCAGCCAATTTAATCTCTTCCATCCACCTTAATGGATAGAAGTTAATTTTTCTTAGGATCACCGTCTCTTTTATAATCACAGAAAATGAAATAAATAGTTTTTTCTCTTATGCTAGTCAACCTATTCCTTCTAGCGGGGCATTTAATCCTCAACAGTTTTGCGACTTATCTTCCTCACAACTCTCACAACTAAACAAGACATCCACAGAACTATAATCTAAATGAGCCATTAATCCTACTTCACTTTTTTTAATTGTATTTGATTACTGAATATATAAATCATCTATCATTTTTCCAACTTCCAATATTCATTGTTTATTCTGCATCCTCTAAGGAAGATAAACCTTCACTTGACCACCATCAGTTGCACAGCTAAAAACAATGTAGACAACAAATCTGAATCAAAAGAACAACCATGCAATCAAAATGTATCAGAAAGCGATCAACAAATGCATAAGGTCCAAGCATTTTAACTTTATCCTTATCAGATTTAGGAATAAATACAATTTCTTTCAAATTTTTCAAAATCAAACCTTTCCCTCTCTTGAATACTTATGATTCAACATCAAATTAGCTTCAGTTTCTTTCTTCCTATACTTATCCATTACTGCTCAATTGTTTTGTGCCAATAACAAATATTTATAAAGTTCAAAACGAAAATTCATGAGCAATAATCATTAAAAAAGAAAAAAAGAAAAAAAAGACCTCCTTTATCGTTTATCAACATAAGATAATACTTTTTATCAGAAGAATACCCCATTCCAGGCGGAACCCAGGTGGGTTTTGTTCGATTGATTCGAGAGGTCTTCCGGGTTGAGCTTTTTCGGCAATGGCAAAGGGGCGGCTTCATGGGTCACCTCCCGGATCCAATAGGTGTATGAGGCTGCCGCAGCTGATTCCGATGCCTTCTCAGCTGAATTTGACGCTGCACCACCACCTTCCATTGCTCTCTTATTATTAACCAGATAAAATTAAGATATGGGGTTGAATTGGATCGAAAAACAACAGCAATTATGATTAATTAAACAAGAGACAATCTTGAAATGTGTTCTTCGAATTGTTAATTAAGGATAATGTATATTAGTGGATTGGCTGGAAGATTAGGCTGAATCTCCTGAATCAGGGAAGGTTCTGGTGGGTTAGTGCAGAGTTAGAGAAAGCAACTCTTAAGAGGGATTCGATTGCTTTTATAAAAACAACTATTTGGTAGGGCTGCAAGCAAAAATCGTCAAATCGGAAAATCGAATCGAAATCGTATTTTAGAAATCGTCGGTTTGGTATTACGTGGACCCGTCAACGAAATGGTTTTGAACCAAACATAGGTTTGAGAATTTTAATTGCG
>CAIGRS010311672.1:0-11333 GCA_903798395.1 Fraxinus floribunda
CACAAATTTATTTACTGGTCACATATCGTCAAATTTTTTGGTTACAAATTATTTCGAGGTCACAGATCAAAAAATTTGTACGTCACAGATTATTTCGAGGTCACAGATTTTTAAATTAGTTAGTCACAAATTATTTTTTAGTCACATTTGTTGGTCAAAGATTATTTTTCAGTCACATATTGTCAAAATTTTTAAGTCACAGCTTAATTACTTGGTCACAGATAACAAAAAACTTAGTTACACACCACCAACGTCGATGCCTCCGCCACAGAATCGCCACCGCCTCACGACGACGACGACCACCACCACCCAAACCACCAACAATAATCACCAACGCACAACACATCACTCAATAACAAAAAAAAGAGCAGCGAACCAACCACCATATCCGCCGCCGTCACTTCCACAACACAACCAACAGCACCACTCGAGGAAGGAAAAAAAATAAAACAAAATATTTAAAGGCTGCTGTCGTGAGCAGCTGCCGGCAGCAGCTTGCTGCTGAGAGCAGCGGCTGCTGTGAGAGAGAGAGAGAGAGGTGATTGAAAAATTAGGGTTAGAGATTTTATATCACCCGAGNAGCAGCGGCCGGCAGCAGCTTGCTGCTGAGAGCAACGGCTGCCACAGCAGCCGCTGCCGGAAGGGGAAGGGGAAGGGGGAGGGGAGTGATTGAAAAATTAGGTTAGAGATTTTATATCACCTGAGTCTTGAAAAATAAAGTTTGGTTCCTAATTTTTGAATTCTAAACTTTAAACCCCTGGACCCATGTAATTTCCTCTTAGAAGAATCCTCCACAATATATCAATATGATCCCCTAATCCTATTCTCCCTAATTCAATCCCTCCCCTCCTGATTATATTCTTCCTAATCCAATATGGTGACCTTATTGGGCAATTCTACTGTTGGGCCGTCTATCAAATGGCTCGAGTCCAAACCTGGCAAGATTGGACATGATTATGACCCAAGATTTGACCCGAACTGGGCCTGCTAAGGACTTAATACAGATTTTTTGTTCAGTAAATCTAAATCCTAACATAGATAATTGATTGACAGATTTGAGTTGAAAAGGAAAGAGAATAATCCAAGCCAAAAAAAGGGGGAAAAAAATGAACATTAACCCAGCAATTATTGGGATCTAACATATTTATCAGGTCCAAGCATGTACTGCCGGCAAAATTAGATGAGATTAAACAATATAATGAAAAAGATATTATATCTTTATATTCTTAGGTTTTGCTGTGATTTTAAAAGAATCGGTTTTTGTTGTGCTAAAGAAGACTTTCTGGAATAGTCGATTAAGAATTTGACAAACTTTTGTTTCAAAATTGCTGTAAATTTATCATTTTAGAGTTTGATTGACACTTGACAAATATATAAGAATTAATAGCAGAAAACCCCCTAGAAACATTTCCCTTTGTATACCCTCTACTTATTGGGAATTTCAGAAAACCCCCTATATTTGAAACATTTTGTGCGAAAACCCGTCATATCGTCAAATTTTTCGTTAAAAACAATAAAAATGTCAAAATTAAAAAGTATTTGTGGCACTATTCCACCGCCTGTCCTTTCGATTAACTTATCCTTTGTTGGATACACGTCAATATTGATCTTCACAAAAACTAGGTTCTTTTCATGCAAAAATGATCTCACCGCAGCATAGTCCCTACAATTCGACCGCAAGAAAAAACTAATTCTTCCTTGTAGTTCTATTTTACTAGATTCTTTCAGTGATTTAATCACTTTCAAACCTAGAAGATTGAATTATGTAACATGTGACGCGGGCTTCGCTATAGCGGCCTCCTCGTCTCCATCGTCGTTTCTTCCTTCTCTCAACGACGACCATCGCCTCGTTATGGCAGCGAAAAAGGTACTACTCTTGTCTCCGCACAGTATCTTGGGATTGAGAATATGACTTTTGACCTTTATTTCTAATTAGATAAATTAATTTTGAGGAAGAAGATGAAGTAGGTTGGTGTGGAAAATAAAGTTTTAAAATTTCAGGATTGTGGGTGGTACATAAAAAAATTTGGGTATAATTTGTAAAAGAATAAAAAGTTTGGATACTAAAATTACAATTATTACTTTTTAATTTTGACATTTTATTATTTTTAATGGAAAATCTGATGGTAGGGGGTTTTTCGCACAAAATGTTTCAAATAAGGTGTTTTCTGTGATTTCCAATAGATAGAGGGTAAATCGCAAATGGAAACGTTTCTAGAGAGATTTTCTGTTATTAATCCAATATATAATTACTTAAATGAATATTGATTATATAAAAATGTACTTTATTATTATAATTACATTAATAGTGTTTCATAACAAAATATTTATATTTACTTTATAACAATGTGTAATATTATCAAATATTTTTCTAAGAAACAAAATACAAGTGCAGTCCATATGGTAGATAAATATTCAAAAAAACTTAAAATAGTTTTTTATGAATTAGATTTATAGCAATTTGGTTTCTCAATTTATTTTTTTCGAATATCAATAAAACTAGTTATAAAAGGAATTAATTTAATTAATTAAGATTAACATTGGCTTTTAACTTGGAGATAATTGGAGAAGCTAAAAGCAGTGTATGAAAAATTACTCTTTTGCTAAATCTGCAGTCAAATAGTACAAATTCTTCTATGAACAATTTTTTAATTGTTAGATAATCATAATTTAGATCCAAAAATCAATCTCAAACTGACCTTAATTTACTGAGTTTTTTACCTGTTCAATACAAGATTACAATTACTCCTAGCCCTCACATTAAAAATCTCGTTCTCATACTTATTTTCAATCAAACATTCTTCAATAAAATACTATTTTTATCACAGCAATAACTCTTTCTTATTTTTCAACTACACATTCTTCATCTACCTATTATTCCAGGATACGTTCTTCCAAAATAATGTGGCTCAAACACACTCAGTATGTAAAGTTCGTCAAGAAAATTCTCTGAAGTTTGTGACAAAAGTTTGATTTCATAGCGGGCACTATTGAAGAATTTAAAGACTTATCATCATCTTTAAATTATCTTGAATAGTATCCTCCGTCCCTTGATCAATAACTTATAAGTAAAAAAGAATTAAAAGTTATTTGCAAATAAATAACTTAATAACTTTCATCTTTGATCAATATTAAATTATTTACTTTATAATTTATTTAAATATTTTTATGATTACTAAAATACTCACTTAGACTAAAATTGAGCTGTGGCAAATTGGTTAAAAAGATTCAATCAAGCCCTGCAATTTGTATATGAAATCGTTTCATTAGAACAGTTTTTTTTTTTTTAAAAAGAAAACTCAAACCTATTAATTTCTTGAAATTCTTTTATTTGATAATTAGAAAAAGGGCCTCCATTTCAAATCCATTATTTCAAAAGGACATATTCATCCAATCAGAGTCTTTTCAATTAAAGAAGACGCGTCTGTGAAAATGATTAGAACAGGACAAATGATAATGAACAAAATATTTAAATATGTGACATGCCAGTGTTCAATTTTCTATCCAACGTACTAAACTCATTCCAATGAGGTTCTTAATAGTGATCACGAAAATGACATAATATTTAGTCGACAGCCTTTTTTTTGTAATTTGTCAGGAAATATTTTACATCCTATGACATAAAATCTGTCTCGTTGTGCTATCTTCGTAGAAGTTGTGACATATACCATGTTTCTCAAGGTTCAATTATTACATTGACAATAGTATGATGTGGGAACTTGAGTAATTTTAAATCCGAAGTCTAAAATTAAAATCGCACTCTAAAAAACAAATAACAAATTAGGATTTAACGTTAAACCAAACGCAGTATAATATTTACGAGCATCAATAAAATCAAACATAATGTGGTGTAATAAAGACTTGTAATCGAAACTATTTTCTCATAATTTATGAAATAATACATAGTTAGATGTTAAGTTGTGGATCCCAATTGTTATCGCTACGTAAAGTTCGTATACTCATCCCGTCCCATAAGGCATAAAGATAGTCACATTTCTTCTTTCACACAGATTAAGAAAATTTAGTTAATATAGTTGAAATAATAAATTTTACTATCATTCTTCCTAATATACCCTCGCAATAATGTGATCAATATTCAAGGTAATCAAACTGTTCTTGGTTCTAATTATTGTTTAATGCAATAATCAAGATAATTAACATTCTAACATTAAATGATTTTTTTGGTTTTTAATTTATTGTTCCTTTATTTTCTTCGACGAATTTATTGCTCTCGATAGTATTGAATTGTGATCTCTAATTCTCGACACTAAACATACGATGAAATATCAAAATGTTACTATTGTAGTCAAAGAACTATGAATAGTTTCTTGGATTTGAAAGTTTTCTACTACGAAATTATGTAGTTCATCATTTTGTCCCCCTATTGAATTAGACTATAGAGTCAATAAATTCTACCACAATAGGTCACAAAAATAGTGTTTAAAGTGCATGCAATCTTGTCAAAATGTGTCCATATTTCTCACAAAATCCCAAGAATAATATACAATTTAAGAAAAAATATTTTCTCACAAAATTATGGGCATAAGTTTTTATGATGACTGTGTCATGCTATGAATGGTTGTGTGTTTGCTGACAGAACTTTTGTGTGGTGAAGTTTGGTCTGCTAAATGGGATGTCCTTATAAGTCTAAGGCATTTTCAATAATGCACACATGGGATTGTCCCAACCCTTTAGCCATGTTTGGATTGAGGATAAAGGAGGGAAGGGAAAACAAATTGGGATTGTTTAATTTATATATGTGGATAAGTAGAAGGGAAGGACAATAAGTAGAAACAAATATAATCTTTAGTATGTTAAAAAAAAGAGTCTCGTAACCAAGAGCGAAACACGCAAAAATGTTAGAAGGGAGAGTAGTGGATCAAAATTAATATGTAGTATGTTACTGTAACGAATTGAGTAAAAAAATGATCCGCGTAGCTAACATCTATGTTGGAAAACATAAATTAAATGGTGAATGAGATGTAACAACAATTTTGATTTCAAATTCTCTAGTTAATTTTTCATGGATTTGGAATCAATTATGAGATATAACTACAATTTTGATTTCAATTTTCAATTAAATTGGTGGTTACAAAGCCCTCATGACTATTTAACATTTTTTGTGTTAATGAAAAATTAATAGGAAATTGAAATCCCCTCATCTTAGTATTATGTGGGGAGATGTTCTCCTTATTCCATACATCAGAATTTGAGAGTTCTCTCTAAATTTCTATCTTCTATCTTTGTTTTCAAGAATTTTGTTTTCTGTAGTTTAGATGTTTTTTTGGTTTTAGCTCGGTGATGGAAGTGTGAGTATTCTCAATTCGCTTACAGTAGTAACGAGGTACTAGTCAACTGCTTTCAACTGTTATATCCCGGGAGACATATACCATCCATCATCCTGTACCACAGTTGAGACAAATCTGTTTTAAGAAAATCGTGTGAAACACAGGCTTCATTTCCTTTCAATACCGCTACTACATCAACAACCAGATTTTCTTTCTTTTATTGTTACTATTTAATGTTTATTTCCATTATTTTATAATTCCAACAGTATTACTAATTTCTTTTTGTATTTTTCCTAACAATCTTTGCTTCTCCATCCAAACATACTGCTAAAGGTCTGGTTTACAATGCATAAATATTCCAATTTCAGTACACTTCCTTCAGCTTCACGAGAACAACTTCTAGTGGAGATTATGACTTTCAATTACCAAAACTTACCAATGCTTTTTCAGTAATCCTCTCATTACTTGAAAATATAATCCGTCTTCCTGTTGACTGCTATTATCCATACACTTCAAGAACAAGAAGAAAAAAAGTTCGCTTTATTTTCACCTTCCAACCCAACATTTTGTCTCTGAACCGAGAAGAAAAGGGGCTCGACAAATTGTTTTCCGATAGCACCTGCACCAGTAGAGATTTTTCGATTTTGAGTTTGGAATTTCATGGAACTAAAGGCTATTATCATCTGCACTCTGCTTCTGTTTCCCCTCCTTTTCACTCCATGCATTTGCAGAGGTTTGTATTTTGAACTTAGAAAATTCCATTCTCTGTAATGTATGATGAACTTATAGGAAAATGGTGATTTTGCAGGGAAATTGGATGTAAAAACCATGGAATCAGAGATTTATGTTATTGATTATAAAGGTCCAGAGACTCATACCAACATTCCACCACCAAATAGATCTCGTAATCACCCTAAAATTCAACATCAAGGAACAGTGGCTCGTGGAAAATCCAAAGGTCTGATTTATAAGGCCAAGAAAACTGTGAGACCCTCTTCACCCAGTTCATTTAGTTGTTATACTTATTGGAATGACTTTTACGGTTAAAAGTTTAAACCATTAAAGAGAGAAATTATCTTGCTGGTGTCTGCTCTTCATATTAAGGTCAAGATCGATTTATCACTAGCATTAATACCGATACCATGAGTTTCCTTACCTTCAGCCTTCAGGCTTGTTATCCAGGAAATTGTTCAGAAATATGATAATAAAATGAACATAGGCTTGATGAAATCCCCGTGACGAGGCTTAGTGAAGCGAAAAAGGTCTTTGCATCATGTAGAAAATGCAAAGGGCAGTCCAGATTCATTCTCTCTTTTAAGGTTTTGCGAAACGTGAATGAACAACTTGGTCTAAAAACTTAGAATAATTCTTCATTACCAGGGCAATTGTTCAAAGGGGCATTACAGGCCCCCTCACAAAGAGGTGGGCCCCACACACACACACATATATATATATGGCGGGGGGATCCACCTGTGTGTGTTGTCTGGCATGGACCTGTGAAACTGGTCCCTGTACACCAAGCGCGGTTCAAAAACTTAAGATGTTAAAGGAAGGGAGAAGGGAGAATAATTTATTTAATTGTATCTTGAGCAATGATGTCACTTTGCTCTGATTTCTCAATAATTATGGTTGTGCTTTTTCAGGGAAAGAAAATTAATGGATGATCAAGCTTTGGGTGTACTATTTTGGATGAAGTTTCATCAGCTGAATTCTCTTCTTAATTTAAGATATATTGCAATGTTCATTGAGACATATAGGAGAGTATTAGTCCCTGAATAGTCCTCATTTGTGTTGTGTTATGTTAATCAAATTGTGGGGGCTGTTTTGCAGTTGTAAATCAGTACTAAATAATCATAGATAAAGATTATATTTGCTTGTCATTCTGTCTATACAGTCTTTGAGTATTCTAGAAGATCAAAAATCCCTCGAATTCGATTATTACTCTATGGGATTCAAATTCGGAATCAGGCTTGGTTCGGACAAGTACTTCAAGCCAATTGACAGAGCTTTTGCTTCTTTTAGAAAAGTTTCCCAAAAAAATGACATTATGCTAACTTCCTTTAAAAACTCTCTTAACCAAATAAAGTACTTTTGAAAAATTATCAAACTACGTTCAAAAACAACTTCTTAGTCTCGGAAGCAACTTTTAACTTTTCAAAAATCCTACCAAACGAAACCTTCATCATCTACTGAGCGAGATAATTAGAGATGTATTTACGATGTTTGTCATGCCATCAAATAATCGACGTTTCTTTTTCCAAACCTACATGCCATAACATAATCCTAGTGTTACACAAATCCAGAGCAAACGCTTTACTAATCTCTATCGGCAACTAGAGAAACTGTGTTCAAGAAATTTATCTAGCAAATTGTGTCCCTATCAATGGATCGTGAATTTTCACCCATAAGGCATGCATTGAATAGCACTTGTGACTTGTGCTATTATAATCAGATTAAAGGGCCAAGTATTAAGCTTGACTAGCTTCTTAAACTGGCAGTACGTATTCCCTTGGGGCTAACTCAAAACCTCTCACCAAACTGCCAGGAAAAGGAGTTCGAGAAATGCAACAATTCTCATGCATAGCGGAGACTAAATCAACTGGAAGGCTGTGACGAGCTTGGCATTACAGCCTGCTGGTCAGGTCACGGGGCAAAGAAGAAACAAAATTTGACTGAATGGTTTATATAAAACAATAATATATTCGGCCTGTTGGCCCGTCCCAAATGGGGCATGGAGAAATGTAGCAGGCTGGGGTTTGCCCACCATCAGCAAACGCAGGCACATAAGCATAACATCTCAGACCTCACTGCAACCAGTTCGAGCTGATTGACACCACTAGTCTGCTGTCAATCAAGCAATTACTAACCCAGGAACTTCATTCCAACAGCAAATTTAATACTACTACAACTGGTGGATGATGACTCTTTTTTGAACAGCTTCTATCACGGCACACCAAAACTTCAAAATGCAAAAATACCTATAGAAAGGCTTGACAACTCAACTTACTAAAGCTACATAAGGATATAGTTGCTAGTCAAACAACATAACTTCAACACAATATCTGATAACATAACAAAACAAACAGCATTCATTCGTCCAGTCGCTAGCAAAACAACAGGATTTCTAAATTATCAAGTTAAGTTGTATCAAACATAATGGGAGAATGAGTCCTAAAACATTGTAACAATCTCTACAAAGTTTCCAACATTGGAAATTTCTAACACTGCAGCTCAACATGGAAACAACCCCTTCTATCAAAAATCTATTCTCCTGGTGCTGAAACGCCTTGCTTCAGTCTTTCTTTCTTCATTTTCTTCTTGGAGATTGGCTTCTTCTTCTTCAGAGGAAGGGTTTTTTGGGCATACACGTAGAGTACATAATTTCCAACAAGGAATAACAAGAGCGGGCCTCCAACTAGAAGTAAAACGATCAATCCCGGGTTAAACCCTTTGGCTTCAACATCCTAGGCCACATATTTCAGTCATTGATCAGATGATTAATCAAAAGTAGCATTAAATTCCCACAATTTAAGATGATGTAAAACAAAAGAAGACAGAAAGCAATAACAAACCAGGAAAGAACTTGTTTTAGTTCCTAATCAAACCTTTTGCAAAAGAACAATCAGATGACGAAAAACACATTTATTATAAAAATAGCATGTTCGCTGGCATCCCCAAATTTTTTTGGTCCTTGCTATTATTCCATGGGACCATGGCAACAGAACTATTAACCCTGTTTTACAAGTTCTCACAAACAATGTTTGCAAAACTTAAGGATGGTCTAAGGTTCACACTTACTATGTTCATTGGTCAACTTACAGATTTCTCAATGCAGAATGGAAAATAACAAATCCAACAACGGGTATAAACTTGTTTCAGGCATAACTAGTGTAAACTATTGGGCTCTGCTAGGTAGCACAGGAGCATCCAAATTGGAATTACAACACCTTTGACTTCTTTCAATATCAGATATGTTTTCTCCAAATGCCGATTTCAAGGCCTTAATTCATTGCTGTTGAACATAATTAAATCTTTGGAATCTTTTCCTAGAAATAGTCCACCCAACCAGATAACATTAAATTTTGAAAATATCCCAAACCAAGGAGAATATATTTGCTTCATAATCACCAGATTTCATAAAGAAAACTTTCTTCTTGTATTGTATCTACCGAAAGAACTCATTCAATTGTGCATGTGTCATAGTTTTTTTGAGTCCATCAAATCTGAACTGGAAAATTGAATAAAGAACCCATAGGAAAACTAGCACATTTATCCAATTTCTAAAAAAACAACAGTTCAATCCAATTAGGAGAAAAAGTTATTTTTTTTAAATCAATGCCATGGGCATGTCAAAACTGTAGAAACACCAAAACCTTTGATCATAGTATCTGCTTTCCATAATTCCAACAACATAAATAAATTTTTTTTCCCAAATCCTTGACCCACAATTCTTAACAATTAAATTTCAGCGTATTTCTCATTAAATAAATTTTTTCCTTATCAAAATCAAATGCATGTTACGCATCCAGCATCGATCTAGCATCGCGTCAATAGAACCAAAATAAATATGCATATCACACAAAATGTTCAAACAAATCAGGAAAATGTAAACAAGACAGATCATTCTTGTGCTAGTAAGTAAATGTACAGCATCATTTTTACCCAAAAAAAAACCCTAGATCATAACATAAAAAAATAGTTAAAACCAATTCCAAACAAAACAGATCTCATAAATTCAAAAAAAAAAAAAATCCAAAATATAATGAGAGATCTCGGTTAAAAAGAACGTACCATTCGTTCAAATTGCAGAGCAACGTCACCTTTGCCTGATTCTTAATCCCTAGTTTTTTTTTTTTTTTGTTGAGGTCTAATGGAAAGTAATGAGGAAAGGAAATTAGAACTAGTGTTGGTGTGAAATAAGGACTCCAGTAGCATAACAGTCAGGCGAATAATTTACACAGGCCCTTCATTTTTTTCTGTGTTTTAATTCGACCCAATTTCTGCAGTTTTGTTTGTTTATACCACACTTTTAATATATGATTAATTTTTTTATTTTATTTCGACTTTGACATGTTAAAATTTAGGCCATGTTTGATTGGGCTATATTTTTCATGAAAAATGGAAATCAAATTCAATTTCCACATTTTTGCATGTTTGACTGACTAAATTTTTCATAGAATTAGTTTTCCACAATTTCTTGATTTTTGAGAAAAATCTTTTCTCATGTATTTGGAAAAGCTTTTCTATGCAATTTTTTTTATTTTTTTGGCAATTGAAACTAATTGTATCCCAATTGTAACAAGTTTTATCCCTTTAATGGACAACCATGTAAAAAATAAAGCCAAACAAATATGTGTTTGAGCCCCATTTTTTAGAAAGAAGTAGTTTTTGAATAGTGATTGATGGGATAATATCTGGTGAAAAAGTGATGAAAATTTTAGATTTGTGTGTAATATTATTTTATTTGAAGAATNATGTAGTGTGTTTGAGCCAAATTATTTTGAAAGAATATATTCTGGAATAGTAGATTGATGGAAAATGTGTGGTTTTAAAAAAAATATTATTGATGTGATGAAAAATATTATTTTATTAAAAAATGTGTGGTTAAAAATGAGTAGAAAAATAAAAATAAAAATGTTAATGTGTACCAAACAAGGGCTAGACTTTTAAATTATGCAATCTGCCGTCATTACTCGACAATTTCTATACTCGCGGTTTTACAATTTTGTAAAAACCTGCATTTTCTTATATACAGAGACTTGGATATGGTCATTACTGTCCTCCTTATCTTTATTTTTGCTTTTGAAAATATCTTCAAAATAGAAAATCGATTGTCAAATCAATGTCATCCCTATAAATAAAATTATTATTAAGATTTCTTTTATTAAGTAATTAGGTGCCCGATTAGAGCCCAACAATGGTAGGTCGGTGAGAAAATACTGGCTTAAACATTTTAAGTCACATTCATATTCCAAAATCCAAACATGTAATGTCACATTTGCTCATTAAATTGACCTGGGCCCAAATAATAAATGGTTAATAAAC
>CAIGRS010311674.1:6951-20262 GCA_903798395.1 Fraxinus floribunda
TTTTTTTTTTTTTTTTTTTCATAAGAGGTAGATAAATTACCAAACAAGTATAATTTGATTTACCTTATTATCAATAGCCATGAAGCACATGTTAGCAATTTCATCTTGATTTTCATTTTCTTCATGGTCTTCATCATTGCTCTCATCCCAAGTTTTTTGGAGTGCTTTTCTTTTTGGTGAATCTCCTCTTATTGGGACATTCGGTTCTTTTGTGATTGGGTTTACACAATCATAGCAAATAATCCCTTTGTTCTTTTATTCACCATTTTCTTGTTTCTTTTGGAACTGTCGATTGTTGGAAAAGCCTCTTCATTTATTTACAGGACAAGATTATCAAGATCTTCATCATTCATGTTTCGACTTGATGTGCCTTCATCAATTGATGATTTTAAGGCAATTTGATGTTTAGGAGGTGCCTTCATTTTCTTTTTCTTCTTTGCTCTATCCCTTTTTCTCCTTGTCTCGACATGATTTAATTCATAAGTTATCAAAGTTCCATAGAGCTCCTCTAATGGATATGTGTTGATATTTTTTGTGTTTTGATGAGTATATTTTTGTACACTTATTTAATAATTAAATATACTTATTATTGATAAAAAAAAATGAGCGAATTTCTAGTCACAATTATATAATTATTGCGTTTGTAGGTAAAAATCACCCAAAGGAAAGATAACAAGACAAAATGAAGAAAAATGGACTAAAAATGTGCAAAATTGCGAATGTGGGGACCAAGGTGAACACATAAAAATTGAAAGATCTTGGATGCAATTTATGAAGGGCATAATTGATATGAAAATCAAAATTTGAGGACCAAATTGTACAAGATCAAAGTTTAGGGACCTAGGGTGCAATTACCTAGGTGACTTGGCTGCAAAATTAAAACCAATAATTTATGGTTTTGATCTTTTTTACAAAACCTTGGCGGCTAGGCGCCACATTTAAAAGTTGGTGATGATTTTAATTTTTTTAATTTTTTTTCCTTTTTTCTTTCATTTTCTTTTCTTTTGCTTTTCAATTTCTTGGCATTTTAGGGATACAAATCAACAGCACAAGGAGAATACACTCAAGAAATCTGAGAAATATTTGTGAAAATCAAGGCCAAGCTTCAAAAAAAAGAGTTTTATCTCTAACTTTGTATTTTCTCGATTATTTTGTCATATTTGTAATGTATTGTTATAAGTATTCTCCTTTTTATCATTTGTACAAAATGGGCTAGTTATTTGTGTAAAGATTTATGGTAGTAACTTAATCTAACTTTTACTTAATTTTAATATTTGCTTTTTAATTTTAAAATATTTATTTTCATGTGTATTTATTATTGTGTTTAATGTTTTTCATTTATTTGACCATCAAATAATTGATTTTAGTATCGTTCTAGAGAATATTGTGCATTTTAGACATCGAACTATTTTCACAAAAATTTAATACGGTTATTTTATTTTAATTGACATACAGATATAGCAGGTTAACCAATCAATTAATGTTAATTTCACTCAAGAGAGATAATTAACTAAACATGAAAAATCGGGTCTAACATAGTAAATGAGTAATTTATTAATTGATTTGTGGAGAAATTAATTAAGTGACGGTTAAGCGAAACCATGAATCTCAACCACGTTTTTCCTCCAAGATTTCCAAGTATTTAGGTTTTCTTATTTTGTAGATTTTAGTTAAATCTCTATATTTTCCAAAATCAAATTTTATTGTGTTTTTGTTTTTATTGTTAAAATTAAATGGACTAAAGTTGTGTAATCAAAAGTAAACATCCCTCGAGGGATCGAAAACCCGGACTCAAAAAGTCCACTTTATTACTTGAACGCGACTCGCACACGTACGGTATCTAATTTTAGCGAACATGTTTTCTATCAATATCCTTAATGAGCACCAATACTCCGAGAGAGATCTAAATATTTTGCTCATAAGTTCACCGTTAGTAAATTTTACATAAAGAAATTTTCAAAGTCTTTAACCAAAAAAACTTGTCTTAATTTCTTTTACTTTGCTAGTACCAACATGAATGATTTCTAATGCATGCCCAAATGTTATTTGGCGAATCACATGTGCTAATACAATTATATTCATTTTCATCTAATGCACAGTTAAGTAAGTTTTTGACTCTAACATTTAAAGAGAAATTCCGTTTATCCTCTTCATTATACTTTACTGTAGGTTTTGAATTTGTTTTATTTGGTTTACCATAAATTTCAATGACCTTTGTAGGCCTATAAGAACCAAACTCAATAACTTTCCAAACATTATAGTCTATCGATTCTAGCTTTTCAAAAATTATAATGTGTACAATCAAAAAAGGGATGACGATATGTACAATGTCTCTCAATATTTTGAAAATTAGAATTAGCCACTACTCAAAATTGTAAAGTCTTAATTTTAAAATGAGCATCTTGCTCAGATACCAATTGATAGCCCAAGAATGACTAACCAACAGGGGGTGAATTGATTTTTGAAACTTTTTAAAAATTAATCTCATATCATGCAAGTTAAGAGCAATTAGATCAATCAAATAATAAGTGTAAACAAAATAATGGTAAGTAAAAGGGAAGAGAGAGTGCAAACGATATAATTGTGAATGTTCGATCCAAACCAAATGATATATGTCCTCCGTTACCAAACTCTCTGTCACGAGTAATGCCTTATCACTATATTAATTAACTTATGGTGCAATCAAAACCTTACAACTCTTTCTGTGACTTGTAAACCAGGAACATCGATCCAAATATAATGTTGAGCTTTCAAGAGATCTGAATATGATCTACAAGTTTGAAGAATGATTTTACAATTAATCTTCTCTTTTAATAAATGATATAAATGAATTAAGTACCAAGAGAGACTAACATTTCAATGAATAACAATAAATGATAGCTCACATGTTAGCTAAGAAAATTTTGAATGAATATGATGGTTTTAAAATTTGATTCAATCAATCAAAGTTTTTCAACGTGAATAAGTAGATGAAATAAATGTTATGTAAGCTCAAATGATTTTGCTCAAGAATTTTTCCCTTTAATGCAGTTGAAGACTGTTGCAATGAATGCAAAAGGAGATCCTATTTATAGAGGACAAAGAGCAAATTTTTTGTGGAGAAGGGACGAGGGTCCAAACGTTCGCCTCAAGTCCGGACATTCAAACTGGTAGCTACATGTTGAAATCAGAATGGTAAAAAATTTGACTATTGAGATAGTTGGATATCCCCCTGGTTATGGTCGATCGTCCACCTTCATTGAATTTCCTCATTTTAGCTTCATTTGATCCGATTTGAAAGTCTTGAGAAATGTAGACTTTTGGAAAGTGTTTTCAAATAGCTTTTCAAGGTAAGTGATATTTTAAAAATATTTTCTGAGTTCAAATATTAATTTGAAAATCAATCTTACCTTCGATCAAAAGATTTTATGCAAGTGATTATCTAAATAGCTTTTAGTGCATAAAATCATTATAGAGCTTTAAATGGAGAACAAGGTATACAAATGGGTAATGAAGACCATTCCAAAGTGGTTGGAAAAGAAAATGTGGATATCATCTCCACTTCCAAGAATCATTACCTAACCAATGTATTACATGTTTCCAACATGAATAGAAACTTAGTCTGTGGAGACCCCTTGGGAAAATCGGGCATTAAAAGTGTTTATCAGTCCAAAAAGTTAGTACTATCCCAAAATGGGAAATTTATTAGAAAATGATATTCTTGTGAAGGAATGGTCAAATTATGTACTATTGACAATGTAAATAAAAATAAAGTTAATTTGCTTATTTGATTTATTCTTTTTACATTATGTCATCTAGATTAGGTCATATATGTGCTAGTACAATGAAAATAATGCTTAAATGTGATATGATTTCATACAACACCAATAAAGCTAATAAGTGTACAATATGTGTAAAATAAAAAATGACAAAGAAGCCTTATCAAAGTATTAATAGGACTCACAAATTTTAGAACTTATTTATTTGCACATATGTGAATTAAATGGCATGTTGACTAGGAGAGAAATAAGTATTTTATTACCTTAATAGACAGTCATCCTAGATATACGTATGTATATTTGATGAAATATAAGAATAAAACATAACTTGTTTAAAATCTATAAAAATAAAATTGAAAATCAGTTAAATGGGAAAATAAAAACATTTAGAAGTGATAGAGGTGGTGAATACTTTATAGTGCTTTTGATTCATTTTGTGAACACTAAGACATAATATATCAATGTTTTGCACCTAGGACACCCGAACAAAAAGTTTGGGCAAAAGAAAAAATAAAGTATTAGTTGAAATGATAAATGCCATGTTAGCTTTTGCTAAGTTGCTATTTTACTTGTGGGATGAGGCATTATTAAGTTTACGTAGAATTTTAGATAAAATTATTTCAAAATTCACAAAAGTTTCTTCTTATGAATTGTGGAAAGGAAGAAAAATAAATATTGGATATTTCAAAGTATAGATATGTCTTGGATATTGCACGAACACGGACCCTAAAAGAACCATGTAGGTCCAAGAAACATCAAATGTATCTTTGTTGGGTATGCTAGTAATATCAAATCATATAGATTACTAAATTTGGAGACCAATGTGAAAATTGAATCAAATGATGTGGAGTTTTTTGAGAATTCGGACAATGAATTAAGGAAAACCCATAAATAGACTCCTAGATCTAGTGGACCACAAGCAGAAACATCTCTTAAAGATGTTGATTTATCAAGTGAACTTCGAAAAAGTTAAAAAAAAAAAAAAAAAAAACTCTAAATAAAGACTTTAGGACCAGTGAAATAGATTCTCAGCTCATTTCACTTTATTTAGTAGAGGCAAATGATAAGAATGTTGTTTGAACAATACTTTTTGTTCTACAAGTAAAAATCGATCCTAAGACTTGCAAGGAAGTTATGGCTTCTCGTGATAGTATCTTTTGGAAATGTGCAATTAAAGATGAAATGTATTCAGTTATGTCAAACAATACATGATAACTTATCGATTTATCATCTAGATCTAAATCTATTGGTTGTAAATAAGTGTTTAGGAGAAAATATAATGTAGATGGTTCTCTTAATACCTTTAAAATTAAATTAGTAGCTAAAGATTATCAACAAAAGGAATGAATTAATTAGTTTGATACATATACACCAGTAGCTAGAATAATATTAATTAGGATATTATTGGCATTATCATCCATATATGACTTGCATGTTTATCGAATTGAATCAAACGATGTGGAGTTATTTGAGAATTCACTATTTTCGAATAATGAATTAAGGAAAACCCATGAATAGATTCCTAGATCTAGTGGACCACAAGCAGAAACGTCTCCTAAAGATGTTGATTTATCTAGGGAACTTCGAAAAAGTAAAAAAAAAAAACTCTAAATAAAGACATTAGGACCACTGAAATAGATTCTCAATTTATTTCACGTTATTTAGTAGAGGCAAATGATAAGCATGTTGTTCGAACAATACTTTTTATTCTACAAGTGGAAATCGATCATAAGACTTACAAGGAAGTTATGACTTCTTGTGATAGTATCTTTTGGAAATGTGCAATTAAAGAGGAAATGTATTCAATTATGTCAAACAATGCATGATAACTTATCGATTTATCATCAAGATCTAAACCTATTGACTGTAAATATGTGTTTAGGGAAAATATAATGGTTCTCTTAATACCTTTAAAGTTAAATTAGTAGCTAAAGATTATCAACAAAAGGAATGAATTAATTAGTTTGATACATATGCAAATAACATCAATTAGGATATTATTTGCATTATCATCCATATATGACTTGTGTGTTTATCAAATGGATGCTAAAAAGACATTCTTAAATGGGGATCTCGATGAGAATGTTTATATGAAATAACCAGAAGGATTTGTTCTACCCAATAATGAACATAAGGTGTTCAAGTTAATTAAATCACTATCTAGTTGGCATGAAAAAAATTGACTTAACAATTATCTCGTTTGGATTTAGGCATAGTAGTGTAGATAAATATTTATATGCTAAAAACATGTGACAAATAGGCTTTATTTATTTGTTTATATGTTGATGACATGTTGATTTTAAGTAATCATATGGATTGAATAAAAGAAACAAAGAACTTTTTATCTTACACATTTAAGATGAAGGATCTTGTACAAGTGGATATCATATTGTGTATCAAAGTTACAAAGCTAGTAAGGGCTATTATTTAAGTCAATCATATTATATAAAGAATGTGATAAATAAGTTCAAGCACTTGAATGTAAAAGAGTTTAATACATCTCTTGATCCAAGTTCTAAACTTATAAAGAATGATGGAAGAACTATTACTAAATTGGAGTATGCAAGTGTTGTAAGTAGTCTTATGTATGCAGTTCAATGCATAAGACTGGAAATAGCATTGATAATTAGCAAACTCAGTAGGTTTACTAGTAATCTGAGCAAGGAATATTGGAAAGTTATTGGGAGAGTTCTTGGTTATTTAAAAAAAAACCAAAAACTTAGTTGTACATTATTCCAAGTTTTCGGGTGTATTATAATGATTTACTGATGCTAGTTGAATATTTTGCATTGGTGAAAGTATATCTACCTCAAGTTGAGTGTTTACTCTTGGAGGAGGTGCGATTTCTTGAAAATCTAAAAATCATGCATAACACATTTAACCATCGAATTTGAATTCGTGGCTTTAGCTGATATCGGGAAAAAAGTTGAGTGGCTTAAGGATCTTCAAGTTCAAACATTTGAACATAAAAAAATATCCCCAATTGATCCAAATTCAAAATTAATAAAGAATGATGGAAGGGCTATTGCTCAATTGGAGTATGCAAGTGCTATTAGTAGTCTTATGTATGCAGTTCAATACACAAGACCAGACATAGCCTATGCAATAAGTAAACTTAGTAGGTTTACTAGCAATCTGAGCAATGATCATTGGAAAGTCATTGGAAGAGTTCTTGGATACTTAAATAAAACCAAAACCTTGGGCCTTCAATATAAAAAATTCTCGACTGTGATGGAAGGGTTTACTGACGCTAGTTGGATATCTAGCACGTATGAAAGTAAATGTACTTCGGGTTAGGTGTTTACTCTTGGAGGAGGGGCTATTTCTTAGAAATCAAAGAAACAGATATGTATAACACACTCAACTACGGAATTTGAATTTATTGCACTATCTGAATCTGGGAAGGAGGCTGAGTAGCTTAAGGATCTTCTATATGAAATACCTTTGGGACCCAAGAATATATTTTCGTATCTATTTTATATGATAGTCAAGCTACGTTAGCCAAAGCATGCAATGAGGTATACAAAGGAAAATCTAAACATATGAGTCTAAAACACGAGCACATAATGATGAGAATTTGGCGGATCCTCTTACTAAACCTCTTAATAGAGATTTAGTAATATCAACATCAAGTAGGGTGGGGTTGAAACTCCTAAAAAAAGATCCACCAATGGTGACAACCCCTACTTGCCATTTCTAAAACAATAATTCACAAGTTCAAGGGTAACAATAAGTCATTCGATAAGTAGATAGCTTCAGAATTGTTATTTCAACAAAAGAACCCTATCGTAATCTAATAATGCTTGTTGTTACTTAAAAGAGGGTTCAACTTTAAGCTCTCAATAAAGTTCAATACTAAGTACAAGTATCTCTGAATGTAACAAAGATACTAGATGAATATTAGCTAGATGAACCTCGAGGTAGTGCCGTCTCAATAAAGAGTTAGAGTTTTAAAAGTTCAACGAATAAGATGAGCGCAAAACCAAATTAGCAATAAGCAAGTTTGAGAAACTTGTGAACTCGTGAGGGTTGTGTGTGTGTGTGTGTGTGTGTGTGTTTTCACTGGTATCATCACAAGGAATACGTGGTTCAAAGCTATCATACTATCTGAGATTTCGATAATACTTTGTGAGAATTATATTATAGTTAGATTCAAATAGAAAGATATTTAATCTTTATGCATTACGTGTTGCTGATTTGAATACGTGATTTATATAATTTTGAACAAGTTGGAGAGTGTTATATGACTGTTGCTACTCGTACATAGGCTTTTGATGTACCTCAGCCCCTGTTTTGAATCTCAAATCAAGAGTTGAGGTACATGCATCTCATTCCTTGTCAAAGCCCATGTCATAGAGCTCCTGTTCAAAATCATAGTATGCCACAATTAGGTTTTGAAGTAGAATGAATTGATGATAATGGAAAAAGGTTTCCATTTTGCCCATGCGAACTATGGCCATGCAAATGCATGAGCCATGTCTAGAAAAACTACAGACATTTTGTGTGAATCATGCCATGCGAGAATGAAACTAGCCGTTAGACCACTTTCACAACTTGAATTTTTGGTGCCTTTTGGTGAAAAGTTTCAACTTTTTATGAATGTTTGGTACCATTTCTTGGTGTATGAATGAAAATCTATAAATAGGATATAGATTTTCATTCTAGACACTTAATACAACAGTTCATTCCATACAAGTTTCTTCAATCCTCAAAATATGTTGAACATCCTTTTGTGTTCTACAATTTTTGGAAGATAAACACTAGTGCTTAAGTATTCTTTTTCTTCACTCCTACAAATCATTTTATGTGAGTCCCTTTAAGTACCAAATTATTCTAGATGGGACAAATATTTTTTGAGGATAACGATTACGTATTTGAGCCCTATTACCATGTTTTTTGATGTTCTTGATATATATTTTCTTTCGTTCTCTACTCATATTCTAGAATTATATTCCAACAAAATACATCCCTAAGATTTGAAATTCAAAATTGCATACTCAACCATGGATCTAAATCCAGCATCTCTTTGGATTTGAGATTGCACTTCTAAGATCTGAAATTCGAAATCCCGAACAAAGGTTTTGAGATTGTTTTTCTAATTTTTTTTATTACTTTTTAATTTGAAATTCATTAATTTCGTGTTTGTGTTTGGGTTGCATAAATGGTGGTGGTTTTGATGGTGGATTTGGTAATTTCTTTGAAGTAATTTTAAGTGGATGCATGGGTGATGGTGATGGTGTAAGAAAATCTCCAACAGACTCTTTAAATATAAAATACTTTATATTTTAGAGAGCCAATGTTTAAAATAAGTTCAAAAAATTCTTTACTATAACTTGTCTGACTTTTCAAATTTGGAGCCAAACCCACTCTCTATTTTTAATTAACAATTATTACATTTAATGAGTTACAAATTTCAATACTCGACAATTTAAATTATTCAACTAACATTTGAATTGATTGTCCATTAACATATAAAATGTTAAATAAGAAATGAAGCTAAATCAATAAATGTTCATTGAAATAAAGAGTCAAAATAAAAAGCTTGTTAGAGTGCATAAAAAAAATAAAATTTGTTCTCTAAATTTAAAGATACTTTCTATTATGTATAAAATCCTCTTTATAAACAAAGAGTATCTTGAAGATGCTCTACTAATGAATGTTACAAATGGTGATGATGGTGACGGTCATGGTGGTAGTGTAACAGTGAATGTTAAATGTAGTGGTTGTGGAGACAACTATGTAACACTAAATATTTTAAGTGGTGATAGTGGTAGTGGCAATAACTATCGAATTAGTGATGAAAATAGGAAACAAAATGTGTGTAATGCACTATGTTACAAGAGGTGGCTGACGGTGGTGAAAATAAATGGCAAAATGTGCAACAATAGCACAATGTGTTGCAAAATTCATTTTAAATGAAATTATTAAAGTGAAATATATATATATGTGTGTGTGTGTGTGTGTGAGAAATCGGTTGAGATATATATACATCACAATTCACAGCTTTGTTTATCAATAGATGGTGTAACAAGATTTGATTGTGTCAAAATCTCATCAACCAAATAAACAAATTTTTACACTCTTTTTGACACCTCATCAATATGTAAAAAATTATGTAAATGGTGATGTACAATAAGCATTTTTCATTTGAAAAAAAATAAAATAAAATATAAAATAAAAAACTTTTATGTATTTGTTAAGTTCCCATTGGGAAAATTGCACTATTGGGCCACATCTTCTGAAAATGAGTTAGTCAAAAAAAAATTGTTACTATTGCACAATCAATTTCATGGTAGGAACATTTTAAATCTCTGTTGCATCACTACACGACTCTCTCATTTTCAATTTTGTGAAGTTAGATTTTGGTTCTCAATTTGAATAGATATTCAAAAATTTGAAGTTGCACATGTTCTTCACGAGGATCAACTAACAATTTGATGAAGACGAGTTCTCTTATTGGAAATTGAATTTGCAAAAAATAATGAAAGGTTGGGGACTTGTTGATATTAAGAGTTAAAATCAGGTTTTTAGTAAATTTTTATAAAAAATGATGAAATGTGTTATTGAAAAGTTGTAGAACCTATAAAATATGTTGTTAAAATTGATTGTCGATCTTGATTTAAATTAAAATATAGATTTTAATTTGTACCAAACATGGGCTAAAGGTTGGGAACCAACTAATGGGACAATAAATTTAAACTCATTGTTGGTGAAATATGGATCTAGGCCCTATCAAATACTAATTACTATGATTTACATTATTCTTATAAAGCAATATATAAACAATACAAAAATAAATAAATAACCTTTATATTTAGCTAGGAATATGCCTAGTTGATTGCTCCACTGAGTTGCTATTGATTGAAAATTTTTGTGATAAATTCTATTGAACTTTATTGATACAGTATCCACGAGATCTTTATTGTTAAACTGTGGAGTCTTATGGTTATTGTGCTGAGTTAATAAACAGATCAATCTAATTACGATTTAAGAATTTCACGCTTGTAATTTTTATTTTTTCCTAATTTATTTTATAAATAGGGATAGTCGTTATTAGGATTTTGTATTACCATAAAAAATAGAGAAATGTTAGAAAAAATAGGGTGTGCGATTTTCTCTTTTAAAATTCTTTTGATCATAGTGATTATTGTAGCAATGGAAGAAGACTTAGTTTCACACTAAATCGATCTCAATAAATTTTACGTATTCTTATGCATTTATTTTTTCTTTCTACAATTTAATTGCTCTTAGAGGTATAGAATTAGGCTTTCTAGTTCTCAACATTTATAATTGTATATTATTTGATTGTATTTCTGTTTATTTGTCTCATATTCCTGTGAGAGTTTCTTATATTTTAATATAGTCAATATTTTTCAAGAAGAACTTCTTTCTACGTTGTTGCTAGTATCTCGAGCAACAGTTCCACAACAAAGATGGATAATTATTTCATTTTAGAACTTTATTGTCGTTTTATACAAAAAGATGCTTAGTTTCCGTAGAGGACTTGGTTTCAGAATCATCCAGCTTTATATTAAGTTAGTTTGTCTTTATGATAACAATTTAATGGCCGACATCGTACATTTGATCTTTACTACCTTATTCATCGATAGTTAAACGAATCCGAATACAACAGTTTTAAATCCGACGTGTAGATGCATTTTTGTTAGAAAAAAAAAAGAATACAATGGCTGACTTTGACATAAATTTTGAGTGGGACCCGTTTGGTTAATTTGGAAAATCAAGATTGATTGTGTTCTCCTCCGTGAGAATATCGAAATCATATATTTACTTGCCAAAACTAATAAACGGGTGAATGAGAAATTGGAGTTCAAAGTTGACCATTGGAAGATGGTTTATGTTGTAGGGAAAGCTATATTTAAGTTTATCTCACGTAGAAAGTTGATAAAAGTAAGAACCACTTTTTATATGGTTACACTNTTACTTGTCAAAATTGATACTCGGGTAAATGAAAATTGGAGCTCAAAGTAATGCACTGGAAAAAGGTTTTGTGTTGAAGGAAAACTAGTTTAAAGTTATCCCACATAGAAAAATAGATAAAGACGTGACTACTTTAAATATGATTGCACTTTAGAATGGCGTAATTATGTGTAGTATAGATGCCATCTCCACGTGTGGGTGCAATGAGTGCAAATCACAGATCGAAATAGACTTCGAATCTTGAACTTGTATGTGGGAGCGACCGCATACACGAATGTTGGACCGGATTGACCAAAAGTTGGCCCTTAGGAGGGTCCACGTTTTGCGTTTATTTTATTTTTCCTAAAACTTTTCAAATCTTTTTAACTCCTGAAACTCATGTGAGTATGTCTGTGTTAATGGAGAAACTAACAGCCAAATTAATGGTGGTTAATAACATAACTCCTGACTATTAATTCTTCATTACAGTCTATTTATTCAGCCATCCTCCTCCATTGCATAAACACGAATAAATTTTTTTCTACATAAAAAAAACAAAAATTCAGTCTGCATACATAATTTATTTTTTGTTAAGATCTTGGTGATAGTGTTCAGATACTAAATCAGTTTGCCAGAGTAATATCTGCAATGCTAAAATTCTACTGGTTTTTTCATTGTATCCTAGGAGACAGGCGCTCGAACTAAACCTCAAGCACCTACAGTAAGGGGACGAATCCGGTTTAAGGAAACTGTATTCACACATGTCTCGGTTCATTCGATTAATTTTTTTAAAAAAGTAATTTAGATTACTTGTTATGTTTTATTGTAATTAATAAATTACTTGATTTGTAATAGCTTGGCTAACATTCGGTTAGCTAGTGTCCGGTATATGTTTATACGATATTTCTGTTAGTTGCAAATTGGGTATGTACAAATCTAGTATGTGTCGGAAACCCGGTATGTGTTATAAATCCGGTATGCGTCCATCCGACATTTGTTAAGCCAGTATTCATTCACTATTACTTTGGACTAACAATCTTAAAATAGATTCATAGCAAACAAGTTCATTTTGATTTTATTGATAACTAACATTTGTTTGATTTTCAAAAATGGCAACCGAACCAATCAATATGGATGTGGTCTCTGAAAATCGGGCTGTAGGTTCTCTTGTGCCTCAAGTGCCAGTTTTGTTGTGACTCAAGAGCCAAGTTCTGTTGTGGCTAAATTGCCAAGCAATGCTATGAGCTAAACTATGGCTAAACCAACTGGCCATGTCGTTACTATTCCGGTTAATCATGGAGAAAAATAGGAGAAATTCAATGGCTTGAATTTCAAAAGGTGGCAGCAGAAAACGTTGTTTTACCTGACCACTTTGAATCTCACAAGATTCTTGACTGAAACTGCTCATAAACTCAACGGGGGTGAGGAAGATGTTCGAGCTGTTAGCGCACTTGATGGTGGAAATGTTCGGAATTTTTTATGCCGAAACTACCTCATGAACAACTTATCAGACTCGCTATACAATGTGTATTGTAGCGACCGAAAAAAAATAATTTGTTATGTCGTTTTCAAATAAAATTTTCTTGTATAACTCGAAAATAATTCGAGTTTTATTATGACGTCGCTACGACCATTC
>CAIGRS010311692.1:0-10827 GCA_903798395.1 Fraxinus floribunda
AACTAAGTGTCACCAATACCCAACAGATTCCAACTCACAGGAGCATTGCCTCATCTTGTATTATCTTCCTCATAGAGTTTGATTTGATTGTTCTTATAACCAACTCACAAAGGCTGTGCCTCATCTTCCTCGTTGAGTTACTTGGATTTGTCTCATAACCAACTCACAGGGGCAGTGCCTCATCTTGCATTATCTTCCTCATTGAATTACTTAGATTTGTCTTTTAACCAATTCACAGGGGAATTGCCTCATCCTACATTATCTTCCTCTTTGACTAGCTTAGATCTTTCTCAAAATATGTTTAATGGTACAGTGGTACCGTGATCCAAAGCATAGGAAGCCTTTACAAACTCCAAAAATTTGTATCTTCGTTCAAACAAATTTGAAGACTGTGTCACTGAGTCTTCCAACCTAGGTATCTCGTTCAATATGAGTTTAGGATCGAATCCTCCTTTTCAACTGAAATTTGTATTCTTAGCTGGTTGCAAAGTGGGCCCACATTTCCCCACATGGCTTAAGAATGCAAACGAGATTTGATTCTTGATATCTCTAATACTGAGATTTCAGACACCTTCCTTGATTGGTTTTTGGAGATGAGTCCAGAATTATTATATTTAAATGTATCAATAATTTTCAAGGTATCCTTCCTGATACATCTTTCAAGTTCTTTACTTACGCTTACATGGATTTGAGCTTTAATCATTAGAATGGTTCATTGCCAATTCTGCCTCCTATTATTGGTTCTGTATTGGATTTGTCGAGTAATGAATTTTCTGGGTCGATTACCAATTTATGCAATGAAACTAACTACAGTTGGTAAATTATTGACCTCTCAAATAACCTACTTCAGGATAGATTCTGAATTGTTTTACAAACCAACCATGTTTGGAAGTTCTTAAGCTGGGACGTGACAATTTCTCAGGAAAGATTCATTCACTAAATATCGATTCATTGCATTTACAAAACATCAGTTTCATTGGAGAATTTCCAATATCTTTGAGGAATTATACATCCTCGACTTTCATCGATCTTTCACAAAATAAGTTGACTAGTAAAATACCTACATGGGTGGGAGATTGGATTAAATTGGTCTTTTTGAGTCTCAGGTCCAATGAGTTCTTTGGTAGTATTCCTTCAAACTTTCGTCATCTTGCACGCTTACAAGTTTTACTCATCTTTTTAAACAAGATTTCTGTTTGTATACCAAAATGCCTAAAGAACCTTACTGCTATGATTCAAGTGGATTATGAATTTCATGGTCTTATTAAAAAAACGGCATTGAGAGTGCAATTGTGACATGGAAAGTGAAGGAGGTCGAGTGCATAAATACTCTCAAACTGGTGAACTCATTGATCGTTCAAGCAACAAGTTAGCAGGTGATATTCCTACTGAAATTACAAGTCATAAAATGCTAGTTGGGTTGATCCTTTCAAGAAAAAATCTATCTAGTTTTCTTCCTCCCAATATTAGGCGATTGATGTCTATTAAGATTTTCTTGATTTATCAGAAAAAACCACTTTCTCTTGTGGTATTTCTCAATTGGATTAACTTGGGAGTGTTAGATTTGTCAAACAATAACTTGGGCAAAATTCCGCAAAGCATTTATTTACAAACGTTTAGTGCTCTTGCTTTCAAGGGAAACCACGGACTGGCAAAAGTTTGTCCAGGAGATGAAATTGCTCAAATCCCGAGGATCAGTGATAAAGCTGATGGAAGTACTCAATATTTCTCCTTTTTAATTTTTAATGTTTTGCACATGGAAGTAAATATAATCTAGTATGGAAATTTATACACACGAAGTTAGCTAAAGCCTGCAACGTGAATATGACACGAGACATACAAGACAATGTCCAAATAATTATTGTTGTAATTTCTTTCAGACATGTAATATTATTCGACAATTTTGTATACTGGAGGTTAGATTTTATTTTCCTTTAAAGCTTGCACGAGGATGTGTGGTCATTAACATTTTGATAGAAGCCACATCTAAACCTGTACTTGGGTGGATTTCCATTTTCCCAAATAACAAATGTTGATGCAACATCATTTGGTTGTTCGCAATCTTGATGTGCTCTTAAACTTGTCGTATTAATAGACTTGAATCTTATCAACTAGATAACACCACAAGTGACAAGAAATGAAGTAGCCCAAATGGCATATTTGTTAAGTCTCACACAAAATATTTCAACCTTAAACCCAGTCGTGGTTTTTGTGTACAATTAAAGCAACTGAAACATTTTGCTTTGACAGGGTTTAATGTCAACAAAGAAAAATTTAAGTAAATGACTTCATTTGGACTTCCACCATAAAAGTATGAACTGCAAATTCTTTAAAACTCTACCACAATCCATTCTTTCTTTGCCAACGGAAGACCATGGAAAAGACTGAAATATAGGACGATAACAAATCACCTGTTTGGAGGTGTGTTCAGAAGAACTCAATTGTGCTCTCGATTATTAGTTTTTGAAAATGTTCCTAAACAAGAAAAATAGGATATGAGTAAGGTATTGAATAGCTACATTATCACACAAAATGGACACTTGCATGAAGTAAAGAAAAGTATGGCGTGTATAACGTATATCTCCATGTAACGACACAATCCAAGACTGAGAAAATGAGTGCATATCAAGAAAATATGACAAGGTACAAAGTGAACATACAAACATATAGAATTTCAATTTCACATCCTAATTCATAAGGTAATTAATCTAATATTATTGATCAATATTTCAAAAAATTAGTCTAAAAATTAAATATTAAAACCTGCCAAGATAGTGTATAATTTAACAGATAAATCAGGTTTCAAAAACTGTACATTTATCAACGACGAAAACATGAATTTGCATTTTCATTCTTTGAAAGGACACGTGCATGCATGCGCGCATGCCCACATATCGAACTCATGATTCATACTCTTTGCCCAACATGTTGAGAACATTAAATAAGATAATATTATCTATAAATTACCTTACTTTGTCCCCTTATCCTCGTCTCTTTCATGCAGCAAGTACTCCGCCAGTGTATGAAACACTTGAAAACACTTCGGGCATTCTTTGCCTCCGGTGTTTAGGACATGCCTATGCTTGCACTTGTTATGTGAACAAATTCCTTTTTTGGTGAATGGTAATCTGCATATACGACAAAAGAACCTTCTTTCTTCGGTTTTCGTTTTCCCAGCCATACTATAAAAAACAAAAATAAAATAAAAAGTTATTTTAAAAAATAAAATAAAAAGTTATTTAAAAAAACTTTACTTAAAAGAACGAAATAAAAACATATTAAAAAAAAAAAAAGTTCCTAAGAAAAAATAAAAATTTATTTTAAAATTAATGAAAATTTTATTTTATATATATAATGAAAACGTAGTTTTACCCCTTTTAAAATTAGTGAAAAAGGTGAAAAGAGTTTTGAGTGGTCATGGCGAAAACTTTATGAAATTGGATTTGGTGGATTTAACCCCGTTATATATAATTTTTATTGTGAGTTGTGTGTTTTGGAGTTACTTTTGAGGTTCAACCATCACAGAGGATGCATTAACAATTATTATAAAGAAACAGCCATAACTAGGGTTATGAGAGGTTTTTTTTTTTTTATTGTGTATTTTCTTGTCTTGATATCCGACAACCATCACAGAGGATGCAATAACAATTATTATAAAGAAAGTGCCATTACTAGGGTCATAACAATTCAATATGCCTCAATTGTAGCAGAAAAATGAGAATTAAAGAAGTAATCGAATTCGATTCAGGAAAACATCAATTCAATTCAAAGTTCAAATTCAATATCCCACAATTGTAGCAGAATAATGACCAAAAATGAGAATTAAAGATGTTATCAAATTAGATTCAGGGAAATATCAATTCAATATGCCTCAATTGTAGCAAAATAATGACCAAAAATGAGAATTAACGAAGTTATCAAATTCGACTCAGGAAAATATGAATTCAATTCAAATTTCCAATTCATAGCAGATTAATGACCAAAAATGAGAATTAAAGAAGTTGCCAAATTCGATTCAGGAAAATATCAATTCAATTCAATATATATGCCTTAATCTTAGCAGAATAATGACCACAAATGGAGAAATAAAGAAGGATGCAATGATAAATATTCAAATTCAATTCAAAGTCTGAAGAAAGCAGAAGTTAAGCGGAAATTCACGGAAGATTTCATACAAATTGAATTCAATTTTTGAAGTTTGAAGAAACCTGAAGTTTAGGGGAAATTCACGGAAAAATTCAAATTCAATTCAATTTTAAAGTTTGAAGAAACCTGAAGTTAAGGGGCAACTCACGGAAGATGTGTTTTCGTTGCTTTGAAGTTAAATGGGAGTTTTAAAGGAAGTGACCAATTTGGGGAAATAGAGTTTAAATATTAGTAAGTGTTAGTAAGCGTTAATAATTAAAAAAAAAAAAACGGTTTTTTCCTTACCTTTTAGCTGCGTGGGAGAGGCTCCGGCTGCTATCCAAATTATCAAAAACTACAGAAACTAAAGCCTTGTACACCAACGCCTGCTAATTAGAAGCCCAAACTTGCTGCAAATTCTCTATCTATCCCCCTCTTGCACTCTTTTTCTCTCGTCTAACAGTTAAATTGACCGTCGGTGTGCAAACGGTCGTCGGACCTTTTTCTCGACCGGCGGCCTTTGCCTTCTAACGGGATATTCCAGTGTGCAGGTAATGTCTAGGGGAGGTAGAAGGAGCCTGTTGAAACATTTAATTTTGTAACGTAACATGTTTCAATTGTTTTGCAAGTAGCAGCATATCTTCTCTATCCATTTTCCCAAATTGTCCGACTTGTGGGGTTGCTAAGTAAATGATTCCTATCATTTAGGGTGGATCTGAATCCACGGGAGAAATGCGTAAATTTTTGCAATGTTTGAAAACTTTGAATGAGAATTTATGGTAAACAAAGTAAAAAAATATTTCTGCAAAATTGAAGGGTTTATGGTTGAAAGAGGCAAGAAACGCACCTTCAAAGTTTCATAGGCCTACCATCAGGACAAATCACATTTTTATGTTTATGTTGAACTTTCTATCAATTTTATTTGGTTCATCAGAGCAAATATTTCAATCAAGTGTTTACAACGTCGATATTCTAATACTTGTATGAACTCAACAGCATCTGTTCTTTTATTATTGTAGTTGTAGGACAGAAGACTAGTTGGTATTTCTAATCTATATGCATTAGCAATATCGACTTGATTTATAGCCCCTGTCCAGTTCAAGCTCAAGCTACAAAAATTTAATAAAATCTAAGTCGACAACAATTCTTACGAGTTCCAAAACTTTTCAACCACATATTCCATCGATTTTATTAATATCTACTATAAATCTGAATTTTATCTGGACCAAACGGGGACCAACTATTAGAATAATTATTTTCAATTCATTTAAACTATAATAATGTATGTTGTATCACTCTGATGGTTTAATGAGCTGCTGTTGGTTTGCATGAAAGGGGGCTCAGTATATCCATTATTAACACCTATTCTAGTCAAGTCTTTTAACCCATATCAACGTTAGGGCGAGGGCATTTTAGTTGTGTAATTTATAAATGCACATTCTAAGTAAAATTACCCGTTCCAGAAATGGTAAAACACAAATTTGAAACTAAATGGAATAACATTTCAACTGCAGAAATGAACACAATCACACACATTTAAATGCCCAAAACACACAATAGAGGCAAGTAATCCTCATAAAGGAAGAATGGGATTGATTGTGAAGGGATATAATATGTAGAGGAAATAGAATATCAAAAAGCATGAATATAACTACTACAAATTGCAATTGGACAAAGTTAAGACTAAGGCATCAACAACGCATAACTTCACAAAGATTAATAGCCATATGTAGACGACCACAACAAAATCCACTTGACATTGACCAAAAAGCATATAAAAATTCGAAAAAGAGCTTCGAATTGTATCATCTAGAGCGAAAATCATTTTTCTCTTTATTTGCCTTTTCTAATATACGAACATTCCTTTTGCGGTCGTTATCATGCAATTTAGCAGGTCACCATAATATCTTAACAATATCTAATTTCACAAATACGTTTTATCAACAGAAGCACATGCGCACACACTGAATTTTATTCTAGATGTTGAGGCAATCTTATGGAGAATATGTGCACACAAGAAAACTAGACAACTGTGTGCAACAGAGATAAGTGGCCTACAAGAATACACCAATTCATCGTTATGTAAATTAATTTTTCTTTTTCCTCCTCTACGAAATTCGCAATAGAATGAATTCTATCAAACGAGGTCTCTAGATACTTGTAAATAAGTGCTTCGAAGCAAAGAAACAAATAATATCTTCCTACAATCTATTCACTAAGTTTTGACACCAGCTAATTGAGCTTCATTTTTACGTAACCAAAAGCAATTCACTAACTTAACCAACATTCATATACAGATAAAACCATCATTCCTTTCAGACTTCCTAAACTCCAAACTAATCCTATTAGCCACTCCATTTGTACCACATATTCTTCCTGCAATCACTCATCCAAAACCATCAACCACCACAACCAAATTCATTCACTCCTGGATTCCTTTAATTAAAAGAAGACCTAAGAATAGCACAATCTATTCACGTCAAAAGAACGGCTCAAGAACACAACATTTACTCTGGCATAATCACACTTTACCTGCCATACATGCACTAGAAAAAAAATCAGGATACATATACAAAAAATAACTTATAATATTAACATACCCCAGGTAACCTCACAATTTAAGATGCACAGATCTTCCAGCAATGATTTGTAGAGGCAATTAACCTGCTTTCACAGACAGGAACTACAACAACATGGAATTGTCAAACTTAAAAGCAATAAACTAAAAGTGGGAGAAAGTTAGAAGCAGAAAACAAAGCACGTAGTCAGCCACCTGAGTAATCGTTAGATAGAACAACACACAATGACAGAAAACAATTATTAAGTTCAAACATAAAATAAAAATCAAATTTGAGACGTCCGGATGCTCTAAAGTAAAAATAATCCTCCAAATGACAGAAGATAGTCCTACAAAAGGAACAACCAATAAGAATAACTCTCTGAATGAGTGCTGTAACACAAGGCTAGATGAACTGAACTTTGTGGCAACTCTCTGCAAAGGTCATAACAGTACAGCAAGGTTAAAGATGTGAGTCCCAAACTTCCAACAAGTAAGTCATGGCAAGAGATAACAAATCAGGATGACAATTGCTCCAACAAACAGCCTGTCAAAATATTACAATCACGACAAAGAAACAAGTGTTATGATTCATGGGATGATAATTAAGCAGTCTTGCACCAAAAGTGAAAATATGCATGTATGTTTATAATCAAACAGAAATATGAGATTAAAGAAAGCCCGATTCCAGTTAATGGGAGGGAAGGCAGACTGGCAACACAGATAGTTGTACCCAGTCAGAACATGCCTTTCTGCACAACTTAAACAACAATTAAAATGAGGCAAAACCAAAATATAATCTGCATAATGCTGTAGTCGTACTGAGACCTTGGTTGAGCCCCATTTTGGGGGAAAAAATGTATTTTGGAATAGTAATCTTTTGAAGAGTGTGGTTAGAAAATAAGAAAAAGTTTTCGATGTAGAATTATTTTATTGGAGAACATGTGGTTGGAAATGAGTTTTTTTTTTTATAACCGTGGATGTCCGGGCCAGCTTGCGCGCACCTCGACTAATCCCACGGGGCCTTAAAGTTTAAGGCCGTTTCTCACCTCAGTGGTCCTGAGGGGACTCAAACTGGTTGGAAATGAGTTTTTGGAAAAATGGGGCTCAAACAAGGGCTGAATTAGGTTCTCATCTCCTCATCAGACAAAAAAGAAACTTTGTTAAACAATGGATATAAGAGAGAAACATATACAGGCTACTTTCAAGTTCAGTGAAAAAAAAAAGTTGGATAATAAAAAGAAATTAGTAACTAACGGAAATTGCCAAAGTCCAGAGTGAACTTAAGAGTCAAGCTACAGCCAGAGGCATATATACACAGTTCCAATAAAGAACATTTCTCCAAGAAACTCTAGATTCTATAATCTCTTGCCCATGAATGCCCCATGTCACTGGTTAGAGTCAAATCAATAACTTCGCAAACCAGGGAGCCTAATCTAGCAGAATTATCATGTCCTCAATTGGACAAATGCTCACCCCAAAAATAGAAAAACTACAATTCTACAACAAAGCCTAATTATCAATCAAATCTGGAGTTAGTTACGTTAATAATTTTCGCTACTCCATTCACGCATCTATACATCTAATGAAAGATACAATCAATTAAATCTTTTTGCAACCAGATCAATCTACCTCTCGATCTTCTAACATGGTCTACTCGGACGGACGCATCATTCTCGTAACTAAGGACTTCTTTAGATCCACTCACGAATGTAGCAACTACCAAAGTCATCCTATCAATATTTTAACATCCCCATTTTACTATGTTCCTAGTTAACATTAAAAATTGAAAAGAAAAAGAAAGTCCGTTATGAAGAATGGTTTGGCAAAACTTGACAAAATCAGATTACTCCATTCCATAGGTGTTCTGAAACTTCAACTCCCTCTCACCAAAACTCAAGACACAAAAAGGAGAAAAAATAAAATTAAAAAAAAGGTAAAAAGTGAAAGGTTGTAGTAAACTTTTGTTCTTTCCTCTTGCTAGAGAAGAAAACTTATTGTGCTCTTCGCATATTATTGGACGATTAACACATGTTAAACTCACATCACGGTTGACCATCGTGGTAAAAAAATGTGAGATTTACTTGGTTCAATTTTCTTGTCTTCCCAATTCCCTCATTGTAATCTCCAGCCATCCATAACCACATGAACATCATAAGTTTCACATCAACGGGTGTTGGACGGTATGTGATTACAATTTGATGGAGTTGGAGACAATTCTTGCCCTTGTAAATACAATTATATCTTCTTGTAATGCAAGACAGGAAATAAATCCAGCGTGTTTACCATTCATACGAAAAGGTCATCCCGGAAGGTTGCATCATCATTTCATTTCCGCCATGAACTTCTCATATTCTGCATCTGTACTATAGCTGCTCTTCTCCGCAGATGATGAAGGTGGAGGTACAGGTGGGTTTGAGGCCCAAGGAACATTATTCAAACTTTGTGAAGGATCAACAGTTGGCTGAGGCACAGCAGGAGGGGGAGGGGGAACTGAACCGTAATAAGATGGGTAACTGTATGAAGGCATTGGATACGCAGCTTGGGCATTTGGTGGCACGGATATCACAGAATTTCCATAGACATAAGTCGAAGCAGATTGAGCAGGTGCACTACTCTGAGATTGCACTCCAGGTGGATAATTTTGTTGTGACTGCCCAGAAGCCTCATAATTTTGTAGGGTATCAAGAGAAACAGTCTGTGATGGGATACCAGAAGATGCTGGTGGCATTGGTGGGGGATATTGCATCCCATATGGAGGAGGTGGAGGATAAAGGGTTGAACCCAGAGGAGGTGGAGGATAAGATGCATAAGGAGGAGCCACAGGTGGTCCCCATGGAACTGGAGCCCCAGTATAGCTCCCTGGTGGTGCACTGCCAATTGGACCGCCCGTATTATGCTGCTGAGATGGGTAGGCACCAGGAGGCTGATTTGGAGGATATGTAGGCATTCCTGGAGCAGGAGGGCCAGGCGGCACAGTAGGCTGAGGAGGTTTACCGGCAACTCTCACTGCAATAGTTCTCCCATCTAGTCTGTGGCCATTCATACTCACAATGGCATTATTAGCTTGTTGGACATCAGCATATTTAATAAATCCATATCCTTTACTCAGACCAGATAGGCGGTCCTTGATAACCTTAGCCATCACAATTTCACCAAAGGGAGAGAACAAGCTGATCAGACCATCATCCTCCATAGTAGGTGGCAGATATCCAATATACAAATTTGTATCGTCATATTCCTTTGGCTTGACTATGCTAGACCCCAAACCAGCTTGTGTAGTGTTATTACTACTCGCCCAAGGAGGATTGGTTCCTGAACTGCCAGGGCCAAGGGCAAGTGTTGCAGAGTTTTGTTTGGTTGCAGACTCAGGAACAGTGCCTCCCAATTCTGCCAAGAAGTTCTGATACTCATCATCCATTTTCTTACCCGTAGTATTCTTCACTGGGCAGTCAATTGTAGGATGCCCACCATCACCGCATATCTTACATAAAACATCACTCTTAAATGTTGAAGCACGAGAAGGACATGCATACTGCCGATGCCCCGGCTCGCCACACAACCTACAATACTCCTCATCCCTAATAGTACCATTCAATGCAGCGAGCTCCTTAAGCTGTTGTCTTTTATGTTCATTGAGAACCTCATCAACCGGCTGCAAGAGCTTCTCAACCATACCTGCGGCAGCATCAAGAGCATCCTGAGTTTCAGCCTCCACCAAGACATGCAAATCCTCGTTTTCTGCAGGGTCGGGCTTCAAATTCCTATTCTGCTGCAGCCTACCTTCTTTCATTGAACCTTTACCCCGAATGACAATCTTTGCTCCCGTCTCTCTTTCCATCCTCTTCTGAGTGTTCCCTCTTGGTCCAATAATCAGTCCAATAAAATTATAACCTGGATACTCTTTCATTGGGATGTAAAGCTTCTTCTGAAGCTTAGGCGGCCTATAATCTGCAGGTGGCTTAAAGGCAGGATTTTTCTTAATTATCTGTGATATAATTTCTTGTCTCTCCCTATTCAATTTTTCACGAGCACGATACTCCCTAGTATTAATCCTGATTCCCATGTTATCATAAATAGGTTCCGGAGAAGGCGACCTAGCACCCTCAGGGCGGTCATCCAAAGGTAACCCAGATTGCAATTTC
>CAIGRS010311701.1:0-11227 GCA_903798395.1 Fraxinus floribunda
TTTTTTTTTTTTTTTATCTAAACACTCAATATTGATCCTATAACTTCTGAGAACATCCACGACGGTCTGCAAAACCTCTATAATCATCCAAAAATCTTCCTCATCAAGTTCTAAAAGTGTATAAATCAGTTTTAGCAGCCAATCTACTATGAGAGAAGAAATTGGCCTTCCACCTTTTAACTGAAGGGGTGTCTACGCCTATCGTCCCCCAATCCTTCCCTTAACGCACATATAAACTAACTCGAATCTTTCACACCCTCTTAAAAAGTGTAAAGGGAGTAGAAATGATTGACCATCAATTCTCGGCTCGGCTCGAGCCCAAAAAAGCTCAGCACAAAAAACTCAAGCCAAACTTGAGCTTTTTTTATTTAATTTATAACATGTAAAAACTGTACAAATTTTAAAATTTTTAAGTAAAAAATTTAGATTTGACATAAAAATAAAATAAAACCTGAGCCGGCTCGGTTCGGGNTTTTTTGTCGGGCTCGGCTCGGCTCAAACTCAAAAAAGCTCGGTACAAAAAACTAGAAACGAACTCGAGCTTTTTTTATTTAATTTATAACATGAATAAACTGTACAAATTTTAAAATTTTTAAGTAAAAAATTTAGATTTGACATAAAAATAAAATAAAACCTGAGCCGGCTCGGTTCGGGCCCGGCCCGGCCCGTTAAGGCTTGGGCAGAAAGCTTGGACCGAGCCTCATTTTTTTTTTTGCCGGGCTCGGCTCGGGCCAAAAAAAACTCGACCAAAAAAAGCTCGGGCTCGGCTCGACTCGGCTCGTTGCCACCACTAAAAAAGAGAGATGAAAAAATATATTTTAAAAATAATGAGGATCAAACAAAAGCATAGTGAATAAAGTCTTTCGGATTGAAATCATAAATCGATTTGATGATAGTCTAATACGGTATGAAAATTAATTCACTCAAGATTGGATTATTAAGTCGATCATAATCAGGTTGTGGTTGCGAAACTTAAAAATACATGCTACCTCATTATTATCTAGCATCTCACCATTACTTTTCAAGCCACGACTAAATCCAGCTACCTGTTTATCTCGAAATTGCTGCCAACTTTTAACATTCACGAAGGATTAGAACGATTAGTACCAATCAAGATGACTGAAATTTAAAGGAAGTTAACTAATGAACATATTGCGACAGATTAAAGTTGAGTGATCCAAATGAGATTTCACTGAAAGTTCAGGGACCAAAAATGTAGTTAACTGATTTCAAATATTGAGCCCTTGTTTGGTACCCATTATTTTCAAAATATATTTTTTTTTATTATTTTCAACCATACATTCTGCAATAAAATAATATTATATGCAAATTCAAAAAATTTATTTATTTTTTAACCACATTCTCCAATAAAATATTATTCAAAAATGCATTTTGGACCAAAAAAAAAAAAAAATGGAGGACAGGATCTAAGAGAATTGAAATTTGATGAAATTATAAACCATTCCACGAAGAGCACACCTGCAAATCCACAATTCAAAATCAGAGGTGTCAAAATAGGTGGACTAGGTTAGACCGTCCCATCAGCAGTGAGGCCTAGACCAAATGGAGTACATGGGACTAGGAGAAACAACAAATAACTTCAACATTTAACATGAACGTCGAAAATAGGATGTTAACGTTGCTTTATGAAAATGTTCCAGGCTATTCAGGTGCAGCATTACACAATGATATTCAAGTTCTTTCGCATCTATAGATGAACATAGAATGATACATTGTTCTCGGTATGTCAATGTCTCGGGTATTTAGGCTTAGGTTCATCATCCAATCTGGAGTTTCTACAAGGCTTCAAGTAGGATTCCAGAGTTTTTTGTTTCGCGGGACTTCTCTTTGTTTGATCAATTGTAACTTTTTTTTGTTTCGCGGGACTTCTCTTTGTTTGATCAATTGTAACTTGTAGGGAATTCTCATGGCCATCAAGCATCTAGATATTCAATGGTGATGTATCAGCATATACTCTTCGAAAGAAAAATAGAAAGCATTCTTCAAAAGATAAAATACAGTCGATGTAGACTGTTAATCAATAGACCACCGTGATAATGGGATGTTACAATGACACGTTTAGAAAATTATAAACAAACAAAAACATAATTCTGAAGGACGAACCTGTCCCAAGTTTTCCAACTTGCTTTGAATGACATCCCTGAAAGAAAAGCAATCGAGTTACCCGTGGTAATAATATTGTTCTACTGATTCTATATAATTAGAAAGCCATGTTAAAAAATCTACAACCAAAAGTGGTATCATTTTGAAAATATATATGAAGGTACCATATTATATCGTCAACTGTGTCGTTTGCCAGCAGATAGTATATATTGACTGACGACACCTAAACAAATTAACAATTATATCAATATTTGAGGAATAACAATTAAATCGAATGAAATGATAAAAAGAATTAAGCAAAGTGTACACCCAATGTGTACGCATTGTTTGACACCCCCTATGTGTCAAAAATTTGACCATTGTCTAGAAAAAATGTTGTTAAAATCAATGTCTAAAACACGAGTGTCAAACTAGGTGTCAACCTAGATGTACATGTAGCATGATTGTAGTAAAAATATCAAGCATTTAGATAATTAAGATATAATTGACAGTTGGAATTTTTTCGACAAATGTGAGTGCAAATAGGAAAGAGAACTTTGGAATCTTGCACAGGCAAATTTTGATTCTACAATCATGCCATTAGTTTTAATTTCAGGAAAATAAAACTGTTCAAAATAAATTTACTTGGCCAATTCTATGAGCACGATCTTCTGCTTGAATCATGTCCCCTGGGGTCCAAGATAGTTCTGCAAAAATTACTGTGCTTGCTGCTGTCAAGGTTAAGCCAACGCCTCCAGCTTTAATGGATAACTACAATGCAACAATAGAACTACATATCCCATGGAGAATAAAGGAAAAACAATATTTCGAAACCATTTGAATAAAACAGAAGCAATACCACTGCTGCCTTTATAGAATCTTTTTCCTGAAAATCTGTCACCAGTGCTTGTCTTGATGCAGCTGGTGTACTGCCATCAATCCTTATGCAGCCAACTTTTTTCTTCTAGAAGCATGATCATCATATGAGAGTGTGTAAATGTTTATAAATTTCACTAAAGATTAGTCTTACAAGAAGATATTGGTGTATTGAATCAATCATTGGTTGATGATGCGCAAATATCAAAAACTTGCACCCGGCCTGCAAAAAATAGAACAATATAAGCTCTTACTGAAAAATATCCAAGTCAATTTCCCAAACAAAGCTATAAATTTTAGTATTAGTGAAACAATCTCTGTTGCTCACAATCAATAACATTTTTGTCATGCAAACAAGAATTTAGATTAAAACCATTGTTTCCTCCTATGTTGAGAAGTGTTGATATCAAATGAGAGGGAGTGATGCAATATAATAAGAAAGTTCCTATATGCAGCTGACAACCAATTAAATGCTCTAATACATGCACAATCCGTTGCTAATAGCAAGTGGGGAAAAATAAGCAGCAACAAAGTCGATAATAGGTATACCTCAATCACAGTTCCCAGGTAATCCATAACTGCTGGAATCTTTGCTTCTGCAGAGTCCGTATAAATCTGAAGCACAGATGGTATCGAAAAGATGAAAAGGACAACAGTTTCTAGAATGGATTCATTTAATTACACAGTAAGTGGTCAAAATGTGCACATGAACTGATGTGTAAAATTGAGCAGATGAGAGTACTTGCAATATTTAGGAAAAGAATTATTTCGCCGGAAGATGTGATCGTACTAGTTAAAAATATTACAAATAGACAGAACTGTTGAAGATATGGATTTACTTTCCAAAGTCTGGAAACTATGGAAACAAATTGATACCCTATGAAGTGCATAGAGAATGGCCTAATATTTATTAAATAGCAAAGTCAATAGCCTAAGCATATAATGGGTGCAATGAGAGTTTGTCTTCTATAAAAAAAAAATATGGTATTTAAATATTTTTATAGGTAGAAAAACTTCCAAATCAAAGAGAGTTAAATACATTGGAGTACTCTAAATCTCTCATTGTGATATTTGCCCATGAGCAAGAACACATTTCTGAGCAGTTTTCTCCCCCAATTGTACAGCAAATCATTATTTCTTCCTAGATGTGGCAAAATTTGCCAACACCCCTATATACTGCCCCACTACACTACTATATTTAGCTTTGGTGTTATGCGAGTGCAAATGGGTGACCCAATCACACACAAAAGTTAGTGGTCTTAAAAGGTGATCCCCCAACCTGTTTCACACCCATATAAATTTTAAACCTAAATAAAACATGTAGATATTCAAGCCACCAGCTCCCAGTCATCACCTAGTCAAACAAGACAGTTAACTGAGTCATCATCGCCAACGAATCATCTCAAACAGCTTGCCATTCACCATCCCTCACCACCACCAGCCCCTCTACCATCTCACCGCCACCAAGGCCCTTCCCAACCATCCCGCCAACAGCTCCAAACCCCTTCCCATCATCCCACCAACATTAGCTACTTTCTCCTAATAAATACATCAAGAAATTAGAAACAAAGATGTAAAAAATGTCGAGGGAAAACAAAGAATAAAACCTAAGATCTGAAAATCAAGTTAAATTCTTCCATTCCACAGGAAAAATAAAATAAAATAACTTAGGTATAGAAAATGAAGAAGCTGATCTAAACAAATTCAGAGCACCTTTTTCTTGCAAGTTTACTAAAAGAGAGATGAACAAAGTATGGTACAAAACAGTGTATTTGTGCAGGAATGAGCCATGGGTGGATGGAGCTGATTAGCAACTATGACCTTCCCTTTGGTAAGCGATATCAGTATGTTGAATATCATGCAGAGTTTACCCCTTCCAACCCAATTTAATTTGGTGTGATCTAGGTAGAGAGTGGAAAGTGGTGTATTTTGCAGAGTTTCAATACAGAGACAGTTTCCTCAACTTTGAAAGTCAAAACGTACAAAGGCGAGTAAACTTCAATCGAGTAGATTAGAAAGAATAAAGAAGAAACTATTTATTATAAAGAAAGAGGACATAATTATGTAAAGGAAAAAAAAAATCAAAAATCAAGGAAGGGGTGTAGAGAATTCTAATTTGTGGGAAAGCAAAGAAATCAACAGATACAAAATTTGCTTACCTTATTAATAAGATTCTTCTCAGTAAATTTGAGTGATTCAGCTTCTCCTTTCGACTGACTTGACTTAATTTTTCCTTTAATTACCTCCAGCTGCACAACAAGGAGCGTCACTGGAAATTATTCCTTGTCACCTGAAATCTTCCATAAGTAGCTGAACATTTCAAGGATGAGGTGCACTATAAGAGCAGTTCTAGATGGAAAAAACCCTTCTTTTTTTTTTTCCTTTTTTTTTATGAAATGGACCAAACAACAAATTTGAAAAGCCAAAATATACATAGTTTCAGTAAAAGAAGAAAGTATAAAAGTTAATGATACAAAAACGCCAATAATATAAAAGAAACCGATTGGATGGTAACCAACCATAGCCTCAGCGAAAAGAATACCATCACAACTAAGTAAAATTATAAACTCAAATGTTTTTCCATGAAATAAACTAGGAATTCAGATCACCTCACGAAACAGTGCATTAATTTGTCGCATTTCCTTTTCCCCCAGATCCAAGAAAACCTGAAAATAAGGAATGAAATAAAGCTCAATTTAAATTATTTATGAATCTGATTCCAACTTTCTAGGCCCTGGAACCTCATAATACGCATGGAAACTGAAAACATGCATGAAGCACATCGTGAAACTGATCAACTCTTCAAACTAAAGTGTATTGACAACATATTGCAGCTAACTCTCAAGTGAATTGTGAAGCTATAGTACTGATTTTCAAATTTGTGAAAAAAAAGTTTATTTAGGTTTCATCTAGGTTGGTTGTAACGACCCGGGTTCCACTTAACGGGCTGTCCGGCCGTTAGATCGATGACGTACTGTCCCCACCGTACCAACATGGGTCTTATCTAGGTTGGTTGTAACGACCCGGCTTCCACTTAACGGGCTGTCCGGCCGTTAGATCGATGACGTACTGTCCCCACCGTACCAACATGGGTCTTTTCAGCATACTTTGTCCTCACTCGCACGCTCCCCGAGAAAACTTCCCGGGGGTCACCCATCATGGAATTGCTCCCAGGTCGTTACTTTGGTGAATTTGATTTGAAAGTATATTTTATATGCACCCTAATAATAAAAGCAACGCTGAAGAAACAGAAGATTCGTTGCAATGTAGCTTCATAAGAACCGTATTTACTAAATAGACACATGAAAATATTAGAATAATTATAGATTTAGCCGCGATAGAAAGGAGTGCTGCAACCGAAGTGGGTAAACCTCATAGGTATCAGGTGCCTACATGTATAGAGCATATTTGAGCCCCATTTTTCTTAAGAATGCATTTTGGATTAGTAGATTGATGGAAAATGTGTGGTTGAAAAATAAGGAAAAGTTTTGAATTTGCATGTAATATTTTATTGAAAAATGTGTGGTTGAAAAGTAGAGAAAGAAAAATGTATTTTGAAAATAATGGGAATCAAACAAAAGCATAAAGTCAATTAGTCAAAAGAATCACTAGGATGAGCTAGGTAAGCAAGGAAGAAGGCGAGGTGAGGTGAGGGGCACTCCATCTCTAGGAAGATCAATGACATACGACAAAAGGAAAGGACAAAGAGTTTAGCAGATACCATTACAGAATCTAAACAAGTAATCAACCTGTTGTCGGCGTTTCACAGGAAGCTCAGAGAGAACATCTTTTTTAAGTCTCCGGATCATCACTGTGGCTTTCATCAAATTGTGCAGCTCTTCGTGATTACTTGCACCTTGATAGACTCCAAATACGCCCTGAAAAATTATGTATGTAGTTCATTAGGTTTGTGTAAATAACAAACAAATGGTAATGAGAAAATCCCACTCAAATTTGGACTTACACCCTTGCAATACCGGTTTCCATATTCATGAACATTTTTATATACATCAGGATACAGCGCTTCCAGCTGTTAAGAGACAATTTGTTAGGCATTAACTAGAAGGTCCAAACATTTGGAAGCATCACCAAGTACTTAATTCCAAACATATGTTTTAAAAGGTACCTGTTTGAATAATTCAATTGGTCTTGACAAAGCAGGAGTTCCACTGAGCAACATTACGAACTGAGCTTTCTATAAATCATGAACACAGTTAATACGACATGGAAAATGTGTGTGTGTGTGAGAGAGAGAGAGAGATCCATGTTTTAAGCCACAGTGCATAAAGGGTTGTTAAGACCCCTTGCTTCACCCCACCGCCCACCCCTTCACAATTAGAAAAGAAAAATGGAAACAAAAGAGAGAGAGGAAGTACCATTCTTTTCACTCTTCATCTATTACTTTAACCTTTTCTCTTTCTTTCAAATGAAAGTCATGTGACAAGCAAATATGTAAAACTTATTGCGGAATAATATGGACTCTTCCTGTTACCTCTATTTTATTGACATCTTCTCTGTTTGAAGATACATTATTTACACATACAAGGAGAAGAGTAGAACCTGCAATATGGGAAGGGAAGCATTTGTTCGTTTTGCTTGGGCATTCTTCAGGAAGTGTGATTCATCTGCTATCACAACCTGAATAAACACATCATGATTGATGAAATCATTAGCAACCCAAAACTTTGACTACACCAAAATTAGAGAAATAATATATGGTGTATCCATATAACATACTCAAAATCAATATAAATATAAATATGTTAAAAAGGTTTCCATACAGATATGGATATATAGAAATGTTTGTGTGATTTTTAAGCTGTTTGTGTTTGAAAATACAATTAATGAGTGAGATATTCAAACATCTGGAATCTAAACTTGAGCTATTAGTTCAGATCTGTGGCATTTGATGTGCAGGTATGAAAATATCAACTTAGAATGTCTATATCTATAATACAAAATCAGAATTAAGATAGAGACTTAAATACTAGGCATTCTTGTTGCACTGCAGGAAGGTAGCAAATACATTAGCAGCCAAAAGAAGAGATAATTCTCTTTTTTACAACATTCTTGCATTTCAGCACTCACTGAAGACGCCAGCGACACCATGCCCAATGGCCCAGTAACAAGATTAAAAAGTTATCTTCCAAGCAAAGTAAGCATTGGATATGGTGAAAACAAACAAAAGCACCATGCCAGGTGGAAAACTTGCTAAATAAATTACCAACTGGAGCATCTTTCTTGACCATTATATAAGTTTAAAAATCCAAATAGCTATTGAACTTTGCACAATTTTTTCCATTGGTTACTAAGCTTTAAAAGGTTCTCTGATGGTCACCGAACTTATCAAAAGATATCCCATCCATCACTCAATAAATTACCATTTGGAAATTGACAGACTCGCTGACATTGTAAACAAAAACGTTAGCATGGCACATTATTTCCGTTAGTTGATGACAAATTAGCGAAAATTGCCTTCCATCTATTAATAGCGCTTATAAAAAAAATGCTATTAATTTTAACCATTTGCGTGTTTTCCTTTGTTTATCTGGGTTTTATTTCAATATTATTTTTTATTGATTTTTCCCTTTAATCGCATTTTTATTAGCACGTTTTTGGCTGATATGTCATTAATTAATGACAATAATGTACCATGTCATTTTCGTTTGCCATGTTAGCAAATTCGTCAAATTTTCTAACGAGGAATTATTGAGTAATGGATGGGATGACGGTACGATAAATTCGGTGACCATCCGAAAAACTTTTGAAGTTTAGTGGCCAATGGAAAATATTGTGCAAAGTTCAATTGCAGTTTGGATTTTTAACTCTTAACATTATACCAAAAATAAATCAGAGATTTTACGAAAGCTTGGACCAATACAATCTCTAAGATTTCATCATGATATCTACTTATGATATGCTCTTGCATTGTAAGAGTTTTACGTTCAAAGTATGTATGACGTTTCTATTGCACAGTTCCTTCACAATTGTACCACGAAATAAAAAAGGAACAAAGAAAGAAAGAAAAGTACAGCAAAAATATGCTGATACAAATGCAAATGCAAAAAAAATTGATCGATGCAATTCACTAACTGTAAGTTGGAGTAGAGATATAGAAAATATGAAAGTCATGCAACAATTTTTGTTAATCAATGTGAAAATGTAGTTGTTTAAGTAACAGGATTCTTGGTATTTCGTTTGCATACAAGTTCTGCAAGTTATTATATGTTACAGGTTGACACATGCACTATTCAACTGAGTCTCTCACCTATATTTTCACATTGAATCATTATTAGAGGCGATCACATATGACAATATTTAGTCCATTAAGAAACAGTTTAAATCTCTCTCTCTCTCAGATATCATACCAGGATCCTCGTGGTCTCTTGTTGACTGGGTCAGACACCCTGAACTGCTGAGCCCATGTAACATAGAACAACTCCAGAAGACATTTCTCAGTTATTATCTCGCCTTATTCATAGGAACTCATAGCATGTAAAAACTTTAGCTCTTACTTTGATACGATTCTAAGAACATAGACATAGTGTATTGACCCAGCTGGAAGAGTGACAGCAAAGTAATAGATTTACTTTGATTCATGTTTCAAGCCTAAGTTCTTAATTGAAAACAGAAAGGAAAATCTTGACAATCTATGGACAAAACCCAGAGTTCGGAAAGAACTTACAATCCAAAACACAACTTTTATCATCTACAAAGTCCGAAAATTGAATACAAGATTGAGAAAACAATAACTAGAAGCTCCAAAACTGTAGCCATAAATTTGTATACTAACAAATTCCCTGAATATGAAATATAACGAAAAAAGACCCAGCTAAGTAGGTAAGAGAATACCAGTGATCCTAGAATATCAAAGAAACTAAGTAACAAAATTTAAGCCCTGCTTTGGCCATAGAACTGTAGCATGAACAATACCCATGCTTCATTAGCTCCAACTGTTATTTTTATCATTTAAACAGGTTATTCCTGCATTATATACAAACCTCATTCATGCATAAAAATAAACAATGAGATAATCAAAAGCAATAATCGGCAAATATGACTGTCCAGCCAAAAAACAGTAGTTAGGAGAATATCAATGCAAAAGAGTGTAACTTCACATACCATTCAGGTCAACTCTAAAACAAATTACTTGGAAAAAGTATGAACTTCAAATATTAATTGTCACAGGTACAAGACCAGCCGACCAGGAAATGTTGAAGCTAATATCAAGTTATGGTACAGTGAGTTTAGGGTTTGTACAAGACCAGCCGACCAGGAAATGTTGAAGCTAATATCAATTTATGGTACAGTGAGTTTAGGGTTTCAAACTGTTATCAGTCCTTACCTTGAATTCTGATGCCATGAGAACATCCTGTAATTTCTGTACAATATCGTATGATATGATGTTGAAGACACCATCAAGATGGATGGACCTCTTGGTATTTGACGCCATAATATTGAATCCACCTCTGTTTGACCCACTCCACTGAGATAGCACTACCTGTTCACGAATCTTCATCAGGCTGAATTTAATAACTAGATTTACTTTATTGTTGCGGAAAATAACCTAATGCTTAAAGCATTTGATAGAGGAATTTTCTAGTTCATACATTTTCATCGATTACTTTCATCTTTGGGTCGGAAGAAACTAGTATTAGTTGATCCTAGTAGCTTGCTAAGGTAACATGCAAGCAGCAGTATTGGTGAGATTATCTTATAAACATGGCGAGAATGCACAAGCACGTGGCAAAGAACCTATAAAATGATAATGGAAGGTTGGTGCGGTGATACTCCTAAAGATGCTAGACACAAAAATAACTTTAGATACAAAAAAACGAAGAAAATATAGACTAATAATGGAAGGGCCCTACACGGATGAACTACAATCATTACCAAGTCTAGTACTGTAACTACATAATGCTCAGAAACTTGGAGAACATGTACCTTTGTCCCAGTCTTCTCAGCAAAAAGATTCACATAACTTGTCAATTAATATGAATGATTATACCGAAGAACATAATTAAGTGATACTAAATTTCCAATTAAAGCAATGACAAAACCTCTACACATTCAAAAACATCCAAGGTCAAACACCTGGGAAGAAATATGAATGCAGAGATCTCAAGTTTTATAGCATGTTTGGTAGAGATTAAAATCGGATTAAAATTGAAAAACTAGCCGTTATTGTTGACTTTTATTAGACGGGTGAGACCTAATAACGGTCATATTTTCAATTTTAATTGGATTT
>CAIGRS010311714.1:0-18894 GCA_903798395.1 Fraxinus floribunda
ACACTTTTTGCTTGATTACATTTAAAAATTGAGTTAATTTCATCAATGAACAATGGCCACTAAAACTTGTAAGAAATTTCAAATCGGTCATTAAAAAAGGTTTCTCACTTTGTTATAATGGATAGTCACTCATATAGTCATTTTATAAATCTAATATGTTATCCGACATTAGGCTATAAGGTGCCAAAAAAAAAGAGGCTCGGCCCGGGCTCTGCTCGGCTCGGCTCGCTAAGGTCCAGGCCAAAAGCTTGGGCCGAGCCTCATGTTTTTTTGGTCGGGCCCAGCTAGAGCTTTTTGTTCGGCTCGGGCTCGGCTCATTGACATAGCTAGTTCTACCCAATTGATCATTAACAAAAACTGCTTATTTCTTTATTTCAAAGCAAGTCGCAAAGTNTTGACATAGCTAGTTCTACCCAATTGATCATTAACAAAAACTGCTTATTTCTTTATTTCAAAGCAAGTCGCAAAGTTCTAACAAATTGATTTGACAAAGAAACTTATTCTTATTTAAAAGAAAATGTTAATATTCTCTTTTTTGAATTGTATAATGATTAAGTGATATATATTATTCGATATGATTATATTGTTTTGGCTATATCTAGGAATGACAATGAGTCGATTCGAAACTCGAAACTCTGGCTCGATTAGAGTAAAAATGGTTTGGCTTTTTTTACCCGATCCGAGCTTTTGCTCGACTAAAAAATTTAAGCTCAACCCGAGCTTTCAGCTCGGACCTTAGAGAGCTGAGCCGACTCGGTTGTTTTTTTATAAAATAAATTCATTGTAGGCAATTGTAAATTATAATGTTTTTATTTATTTTTTAATTTTTAATTTTTTTTTGAGTTTTGTAGATTACTATTTTTTAAAACTCGGCTAGGCTCGTCACGGGCTAGCTTGGGCTCGAGCTGACGCCCCAAAATGGGGTTCGGTTCCAGCGAGCCACGAGCCAGCCTGGCTCGGGCTTTTCGCGAGCCGCCCGAGTGTATATATATATAAATGAAAATCTTTAATCCTTAATGAAAGTTTATAGAAGTCAATGGAAAACTTTTATTGCTCCCTCCGTCCCATAAAAATGTTCATGTTTTTCTTTTTCGTCTGTCCCAAATTATGGCCATGTTTCTTATTTAAGAATGTAGTTAGTATATTAGTTTCCTAATGTGCTTTGTTATCACAAATATGAATCAGTTCATTATTCAATTGTATTGGGAACAATAAATTTAAAACCAAAAATATAAAAATAAATCATCTGCCATGACATTTATTTATTTGTATTTATATTGGTTGACCTTGATTCTTGCATTAAACAATAATTAGTACCAATAATAGTTTAATTACCTTGAATATTGTGTGCATAATTTAATTACATTGGATATTGTTTATATTAATGTAGGAGTATACTAGAAAAAATGATAGTAAAACTTATTATTTCAACTATATTAACTAAATTTTCTTAATTTGTGTGAAAAAAGAAAGAAGACATATCAATCTTAAAGCTAAAGAACCTTTTTAGAAGGAAGAGTTGATTAAGCAGACTCTTAGACATATATTGTTCTTCTAATTTTTTCCACAAAGCCTGAGCATTATCAAGTTTTCCTATTTTCCTCAGTACTTGATCAGATAGATGAAGAATTATAGAAGTATATGCAAGTTCATCATATTCAAGTTTTTGATCATTAGTCATAGTAACAAGAAAATAACCAGTTATAGCCTTAGCAACTTTCTGTTGAACTAAGACCCATTCATTTTTTGCTGCCAAATGGGAAAATTTACTTTTTCCATTAAAAACTCCAAGTTCAAACGTAGTAGTTGTCATTTGAAGTTTTTAATCAACACAAAGAAAAGATTTGAGGTCACATTTTAACAGAAAAATAAGGGTCAGATATTTCACGGCCAATAAAATGTCACACAAAACCTCAGGGTCACACAAAAAACAGGGATGAAATATCAATTATAAAATAGACTAACAACACAGTGAACAATTAACAGTGATTATAAGCAGATTACTAGCCACAGTCGGCAGAGATATTAAACTAACCAATAATCACAACAATGTACCAATATGCTACAGTAATATTAAATAGATTAATATGGGGAGTTTCTCAAATTTCTGAGTGTTAGAATTCACTAGAATTTCATGGAGTTCAAGATCTCAGGTCAAGACACAATTCATAAACATAAGAAATTGGAGGAATAACAGGGAAAACTAGGGAAATTATAATATTCAGAATCAAAGAATAACTGGAAGTGAAAAAATAGGTTAGAAATTGTAACCAAACAAGTTCGAAGATTTCAACCAAAATTTCCCAGGAGTTCAGCAGAGCCACCGGTCACAAAGCAAAGAATTGAACATGTTCACAAAGAACCAGTTTATAGTCACCAGAAGATCACTTTCTCTCAAGAAGTCACCAGCAGTAAACCAAGATTCAAAAAATAGAAATATAGGGTTTCCACGAATTCCAGATCAATCCAAGTATGTCAACTAAAAACTAATTTTCCCGGGACTACAACTCAATCGAAGACTCCTTATAAACTCACGAAGCTCTGATACCACTTGTAGAGCTAAAGCATCAGCGAAAGCAGAATGCATGAATCACAAAGAACATCCAAACATCAAGAATACCAATGGATTTGATTATTATTTAGGACTTAGAACACAAAACAGTCATTGTACCCTTTTGTGCAAAAAAAGGGCGACAAAAGACCACAAACCCTAAAGAAGTTGCACAAAACAGCTACTCAATGGTTCAAGATTACATAGCCAATCTAATACTCTAAAAACCTCAATCAAAGAATCACCAAGATTTATAATTAAAACCAAAAGTTTTAATTAAACACACAAAGTATCGATAGAGAGAATAAAGAAAAGAAAGCACGAAGGAAAACCCAGAAGCTTCTCACGCACAAAGCAGAAACAGAATGAAGAATCACAAATAAAATGGCCATTCAGCTTCTTTTATAATCATCATCATCTCCGTAGATTAGGCTGGAAATCAAGGTACCAAAGCAGCACACGCGTCACACTATTGGGCTGGGTTTTAGGCCTATTTCTATTGTGTTATCAAGCAATGTTTGAATAGTTAAAATCATTCTTGTAAATGGGCCAAACCTAGTTTCATCGTTGGCCAAAAATGGATTGAATGCAATTAACATAAATAGCATCACAATCCATCACTAACAACTTAGCCTCTTTGGTGAAATATTATTTAGTACGAAAGTTAGTGCATATTTTCACCAAGCTCTGCATTTTTTGTCATAACTATCAACCTGCTAGTCGTGATGGAGTACAGTAGCTCATGAAAGATGAGCATCAATCATTTTATCTAGTTCTATTGGAGTAAGATCCTTTGCAAATTTCCCCAGGGCTTATTAAAACATATGTATATAGACCTTGCTATCCGATAAACGAAGGCAAGCAAAACGGAAAGAAGTCTCTATCCAACTGTTTTTAAGGTGAGGAATGAATAAAGACACCAAATCTGGTAGATAATCCCTTGTCAAAGAGTCCTTTTAGGATTTGAAAGCTGATTAGATCTTGACATTTTCCTATTTCCCTTGGAAGGATCCTTGGAACAAACCATCGAAGGAATTGAAAGAGTAGATTCTAAATGGAAAGGCCCGAAGAAGGGTAGTTGAAGAGAATAACACACATGAATGAATGTGTGAATTAATTATAATTTATTCCTCTATCCCACTATTTATATACAATGAATGGACCTGTAAAAATTGTAAAAAAATCTCCTAAATTAAGAGAGAACTAATTAGTCTACCAATCTAAGAAAAGTTTAATTATGGTACATCAATCAATCCTAATCATCTTAAAAATAGTACATCAATCAATTTACAATTAACCAAATTTCTACACTCCCCCTCAAGTTGGATGGTAAATGCTAACCATATCCAACTTGTGAATTAATGTTGGTCAAGCAGAGGCAGAGGTTGGGAAAATAGAGGTTCCTTTAACTGGGTTTGAACAAGTGGTTGGTGTGGTTTATGATGGTGGTTTTTAAAGTAGCATGGACAATCAGAGGTGCATGCTAGTGAAACTAATGTGATCATAAATGAATCATATGTGCATGCTGCTGAAACTCAAGAGTAGTAAGGTCAATCAGAGGTGAATGTTGCTGAACTTGATGTGCAGCATGGTCAATCAGAGGTGCAGGATGGACAAACTGATGTAGAACATGGTGAATCAGAGGTGCATGATGGACAAATTGATGTGCAAGGTGAACCACATGTTGAGGTGCATGTTGGTGAATCTGAGGTGTAACATAGTGAACCATAGCAACCAGAACAAATTGAAGCACATGTTGACACTGAAACAGATCATCATGTTGAGCAAGAAGAACATGTATCTGATGTGCAACTAGATTCCATATATCTTGAGCAACATAATGAATATGAAGAGGGTTTTTTGGTAGATCTCAATGACTCGGAGTAGAGCAGGAAGAAAATATACTCACGGATGATAGTGATGAAAACACATAATTCAGGTTGAGTGAAGAGTTTAGTATTGATATAAATAGTGGAAGGGGTGAGCATGAAGGTGATGCAGTTCCTCAAGAAGAAGTTAGAACAGATTATGATGACTCAGATGAGTTTAGGAGCTTGCTTAGTGATAATGAGGGTGAGAGATCATTTGCCAAGGGGATGAATGGGTGCTGGTTTAACCCTGCAACTGATATGGATGATCCAAAGTTCAAGTTAAGTAATGAATTTGTCATACTTACATACTTAGTTACTAATAATTTAAACTTTAATTGACAACATAGTTTATTCATTCTTTTAAGGATGAAATTTGACAATGTCAAAGTTCTAAGATCTGTAATAGTTCAGTAATTAGTTAAAAATTTCAAGCAACTTAGATATGTGAAAAATATGAAAACACAGTTGAGAGTTAGACATCTTAGCACTGAACAAAAATTCATCAATATTTGTCCTCAAGTTGAAGCATTAGATGGAATGCATAACTCAGTAGAACCACATCGTTGAGCAACAAAATTATGGCTGAGCCTGAACTCTGATCAAAGTTCACTAGAATGTCGTCCATGGTGAATTTCCTAAACAGAAGGTACCCTAAAATATCGATGGTGAAGTAGATGGCAGCACAGAGTACTAAAGCTATTTTGATAGTAGAAAGCATATCATCTGGTTTTCCCATCTGAACTCCATTTGCATGAGCCGTGTCAATTTCCAAGTTAGAATAATGAGAAAACCACTAGGACAAGAATGTCTGGTCAAAATCGACAAATAGAAAGGTGGGGTCGATGACACGAATCCTTCTCCATATTCATGTATTGATACGTTTAATAGAGTATCTTTATAAACCACAACATTTTAAATGTTTGGTATCAGTCTCTCTTCAAATTTGCTTTATGCAGATCGCGCCATGCTTATGAACATGAGTCTCTTTAAGTCTATATAATACATAACCCAACTACCTAAGTTGTCTATTCTCAATTATTGTCACATCCACTTGTTGACATATATTCTCATTTATTATCTTGTTCAATTTATTATGTCCATACATTTCCAATATGTTCTACATCTTCTATACAAAATTCATGAACCACTTTGACCATTTCTCTAATAATGCATTAAATACGTTTGAACGAGACAATACACTTAAAATCTACAAAACAAAGCTAATGGATCATATGAAAAAATCAAAAAGATTTATGAGTAATTTTGTTGTGGTAGCCTTTTGGTAAAGATAGTTATAGTTTGTTCTTTTGTAGGGATATACGTCATACAAGTAATTCCATCTTCGGCTTTTTCTTTGATAAAGTGTCTATCCACCTCTATATGTTTGGTTCAATTGTGTTGTACTTGATTCATAGAAATATTGATTGCTGCATTGTTGTCACGATATAGTTTGATGGAAAATTTTACACTAACGTGTAGTTCTTCCAACAGATTCTTTAACCACAACCCTTTACATATTCCTTGTGTAACAGTTCTAAACTCAGTTTTAGCACCGCTTCTTGCTACTACAATTTATTTCTTGCTTCTCCAAGTTACAAAATGTTCCAGTACAAAGGTACAATAGCCAGTATTTGATCTTCTATCTTCTGTAGAACCAACCAAATCTGCATCTGTGAGTACTTCTATGTCCTTACCTTCATTTTTCTTGAAATATGATCCATTTTCCAAGGATCTTTTCAGATATATGAGAATTCGATATACTGCTTCCAAATGAATTTCCTTTGGTGAATGCATGTGTTGGTTTACCACATTTACTAGCATGAGGATCTAATTTATTTAGATGGTGAGAATGAATATGGACAAATACAATACGACCAAATATCTTAATGGGTAGGTTTGAGTGTTAACGTGAGGTAGGAATTTTTTTTGAAGTTTTTGGAGGGGTGATTCAAAGTTGAGTGTGCAACTAGGCATTTGGTTAAATAAGTAGCTAGAGGTTAGAATGGCATCTTTCCAGAATTATTTTTGCTTTTTGTAGCAAACATCAAGCCACGAGCAACTTTAAGGGGATGCTTATTTTTGAGTTCAGCAATCCCATTTTGTTTGGGGAGTGTCGACACAAGAGCTTTTGTGGACTTTTCCATATTTCTAGAGATAGTCTTTTAAGGACGTGTTGAAGTATTCAATGTTGTTATTAGTCCGAAGGATTTGAGTTTGTATTTAGAATTATGTTTAAATCATTAGGTAAAAGTTGATGAATACTGAACGAACATCAATTTTTTATTTTAGCATGTAAACCTAACAAACTTGAGTATGATCATCGATGAACGTAACAAACCACTTTTTATGAGTACGATTAGGAATTCTTGAAGGTCCTCATAGATTACTGTGGATCATAGTAAATAGTTTATAGATTGTTTGTACATGGATCTCGAAAATACACTATGTTGGTGTTTAGCTAGTTCATAAATCTCACAAAAGTCAAAAATAGTTTTATTCAAAAAATAGATGGAAGTATACGTTTTAGATATTGTATGTTGGGGTAACCCATTTTGTATTGTCACAATAAAATTTTAATATCCCTAGAGACAAATGCAAAATCACAAATTGCAATTTGAATTGGCTTACTCATATCTTCCTCCTCAAAATAGTGAAGTCTATCAATTCTTTAGCATTGTCAATCATCTTCTCTGATGATAGGTCTTGAAAGATATAGTGAGATGCGGAGCAATTGGAGTTTTTTGTTAATTGGCTAGTGGATAACGAATTACAAGATAAATTTGGAACCTGAAGTACATATTTTAGAGTTATAAATTTAGATGTTTGGATTCTCCATTTTCCTGCAAAATTTGAGAGTGACACATCCGCAATCTTAACTTTAATATTGCCAATACATGGGAAGTATGAGGGAAAAAGGTGGTAGGAGTTCGTCATGTGATTGAACCTACCAGATTTAATGATCCATGGAATTTTGTAGTTTGTGGAGGTAGTCAAGCTTTTCAAGTGATTACCTTTGTGAGCTAGTGAACTTAAAGGACCATGAGTAGAATGTTGACCTAAAGTTTGAAGGTCAGAGAAAAGTTGATACAGTTGTTCCAATTGTTAGGATGTTCCAAAGGAGAAATGTGTCGATGGGTTGTAGTTGAAACTGGGGCAGCTTTGTATGACAAAGAGTTTGACCAGTAAGTTACACTTGAAACAATGCTTGTATTCTCATCGGATGTCTTAAGGTACGACTATAGAAGATTACTTAACTATGTTCAAAAAAACCGTAGCGGATTTAGAAACATTGGAAGTTAAGTATAATGGAGAGGATCTGGCATTGGTGTTGTTGTGTTCATTGTCGCTAGAAATACTATTCTCTATAGTCGTAACTCTCACTGTTGATGAGGTCTCAAATACTTTATTTTCAAATGAGGAGATGAAGAATTTTGCAGTTGAATCTGGGAGTCAGCTTCAAGGTTAGTTGTTCGTGGGAGGAATCAGGATAAGAATCTTGGTAGGAATTAGATTGAAATCTAGACATACAAAGAAAGTATGTTACTTTTGTAAAAATAAGGGGAACATCAGAGTTGATTGTCACTCTTTGAAGAACAAGAGAATGGTTGTTGTTACAAAGAGAGGAAAGCAAGCTAAAAATACAGTAGAGGTTGATGTTGTGAATAATGGGTAAAGTGAATGAGAATTTCTTGTGATTTCTGACAATGGTTTCAAATCTTGTAAGGATTGGGTTCTAAACTTGGCTTGTACATTCTATATGTGTCCCAACATGAGTTATTTTTCGACATATGAAATGGTTTCGAGAGGTGCTGTGATTATAGGAAACAACGCACCTTGTAGAATTGCTGGAATCAATACAATTAGAATTAGAAAGTTTGATGGGGCTATTCGAATACATACATATGTAAGGCATGTTTATGAAATAAAGATGAATCTCATATCTTTGATTACCCTTGAAGCAAAGGGATATTGACTTGAAGATGAAGTTTTGAATGTGAGCAGTGGTACTCTTGTTGTCATGAAGGGATATAAAAGCTCTACTCAGTTGTACATTTTGCAAGGTTCCAAAATTACATAGGATGCAGTACCTTAGTAGAAGAAGAAGTTACAAAACTTGGACATATGCGGCTTGGGCATATAAGTGAGAATAGTAAGGGAGAGTTTAATAGGAGGGGACTTCTTGATGGGTTAGATTGTATGCGGCTTGGGCATAAAAATGATCAGTAAGATGAAGTTTTATGAGCATTGTATCTTTGGAAAACATAAAAGGGTTAGATTCACTAGAAAAAGACATAAAAGATTTTTTAAAGGATATCCATTCAGATCTTTGGGGACCGATGATGATGCCTTTTAAAAGAGGTGCTTATTACTTGTTGATATAATTGGTGATTTCCCTAGGAAAGTTTCGATATTTTTCTTGAAACAAAATAGTGATGGGTTTGCTACCTTCAAGGGGTAGAGAATAATGATTGAGAAGTAGACTGTGAAGCAGGTGAAAAGTCTACGCACAGATAATATGTTACAATTTTGTTCAGATGAACTCAATAGCTTTTGCAAGGCTGAAGGTATCTTCAGACACTTGATAGTGCCTAGAACTCCGCAGCAGAATGGTATGGCAGAACGGATGAATAGAACCTTGATAGAAAAAGGTTTGTTGTATGTTTTCAAATTCTAGGTTTTCTAAGACTTTTTGGACTGAAGTTGCTACTACATCTTATTTTCTGATTAATCGTTCACTCTACGTTGCCATTGAGAAAAAAATACCAGAAGAGGTATGGCCTAGTAAACTTTCTTGCTATTTCGATTTGAAAATATTTGGATGTTTTGCTTATGCTCATGCGAATAATGAAAAATTGGAGTCTAGGTCTAGAAAGAGCATTTTTCTCGGGAATAAATCAGGTGTGAAAGGATATAAGTTGTGGTGTCTTGAGACAAGAAATGTGGTGGTTATTAGAAATGTAGTGTTTGATAAACTTGCAATGGTTCAAACTCTTGGAGATTCTGGTAAAACTGAAAAACAAAATCAAAATACTCAGGTAGAGTTGGGAATTAGTTCAAAAGATAACAGAGGCTTCTAATAAGTCTAGTTCACAGTTGAATGAGAGTAACACTTTACCTAATTTGCCTCTACTACCAGTAATATCACATTATTCTATAACAAAGGATAGACCTCCACAAAAGTATGGAGAGGCGGACTTGGTAGCTTATGCATTGGTTGTGGCTAATAGTATTGATTCCACTGAAGAGCCTACTACCTATACAGAAGCAGTCAGTTGTAGTGATTTTAGCAGATACTTGATTGCTATGCATGAGAAGATGAATTCACTTAATAAAAATAGGACATAGGAATTGGTAAAATTACCCAACGAAAATAATGTTGTTCACTGTAAGTGGGTGTTCAAAGAAAAGGAAGGGACATCGGGATTGAAGAGGTCACATTGATAGCTAAGTGTTATAGTCAGATTGCAGGTGTTGACTTCATAGAGTTGTAAAGTCTAGCTAGATTTGAGCTTTGCTTGGGGTTGTGGCTAAGGATGGTTCGAAACTTGAGCAGATGGATTTCAAGATAGCATTCTTGTATGGAGAATTCGAGGAAACTATTTACATACAACAACCGGAGGGGTTCATAGTTACTGAAAAAGAAGAAGTACGTGTGCTTGTTAAGAAAGTCCTCGTATGGACTGAAGCAGTCACCGAGGCAGTGGTTTTACATGTTCGATTCATTCATGACTACTCATAACTTTATCAGAAGTAGTTATGATAGTTGTGTGTACTTCAGAAATGGAAATGATGGGTCAGTTACATATCTACTATTGTAGGTTGATAACATGTTGATAGCAGCCAAAGATAAGGTAGAGGTTATCAAGGTGAAAACTCATGTTAGTGAAGAGTTTGAGATAAAAGATTTGGGTGATAAGAAATATTCTTGGGATGGAGATCGTGAGGAATGTGATAGCAGGGTGAAATCAGTGAAGACTTAGGTGATCCAGTAAAGACTTGCAGATTTCTACAGTTTATCGTGATAGTCAGACTACTATCTTTCTAACTATGGATTAGATGTTTCACGAGAGGCCAAAACACAATTATGTGAGGTATCACTTTATGCGTGAAGTGATTGCTCGTGGTAATATTGTAGTGAGCAAGGTCGATGCAAAGGAGAATCTCACTAATTTGACAACAAAACAACTTCCAATTGTGAAGTTTGAGCATTGTTTGAATTTAGTTAGTGTTTTTCGTTGATTTTAACTCATTGGGGCTTGTGTGGAAGATGTGGAGTAGTTGTTTTGGATGATTTGCAGAAGAGCGTGGTTTAATTCTTTGCATTGATATTTGGTTTAAGGTGAAAAATCATTGAAGTATGACCTAAATTCTATTGAGTATTGATGTTTTGGTCGAAGAAGACTTGAATAGATCAAATTATGGAATGAGGAGAAAAAGTAGGTGCATTCATACTAGTTGTCCGCTCGGCTCCCACTCGAGCGCTCCAAATGGGAGTGCTGGGGCTCGCTTGGCATCGGCTTCTTCTCGAGTGGCAGATTCACCACTCTTTTGGCACTGCCTGGCGCTTTAGCGGCGGTTCATTCTAGTCCATGCCCATTTCACGTTTTAACACGTTTTGAGCACTCTGTTCCTTCTAAAACTTTATGTTTACGATTTTTATATATGAACCACGACTTGTAAACATAATATAACATACATAAAGCATAGAGAGAGCTTTAGATCTTGATTGAGAATATTGAGATCTTGTATAAACAACATTCATTATTGATTATAGTGAAATACTCATCATTTGCCGTGATTTTTTTCGTCTTGGGTTTCTAGGTGAAATCTTGGTGTTCTTATGTGATTGATTTATTTATTTTATCTATTCAATTTCTTGCTTTATTCACAACAATTACTATTAGTGATAGCTACATAAGATGTATTTGAAACGATTAAACAGGATCAAGAAACGCCTTGAATGAAAATTATCAAAACTTTTCATGGTCAAATCATAGTTATCAAAAATAGCTACAAGGTTTCTTATAACATAATCAAGCACATGTAAAGCAAAGTTTAGATATGTTCAAAGATGCTTTTCATTTTGTGTTCCAATTTGTATTCCATTTTAGTCTTTTGGTTAGTATGAAATTTGAGAAAGAGCTTTCAAGAGAAATGACAATGTAAATTAATTGTATAAAAGTCACACTCAATACATATAAAACAATATTGAGGGCAAAAAATAGATAAATTCAAGTAATTTATCCACTTATTCCTTATTATTAATACCATTTAATAAATATATTCGGGCTATATTTAGAAGAAAAAAATTATTTAGTTTGATATATTTCACCTGCATTTTTAATAAAAATTTATTGTAAAAAACTTTTCGACAATAAAATAGTCTTTGAGTCAACTTTCTCATTCTTGCGGACTTTTTGTTCGGAAAACTTTAAAACAAAAAATATTTATTAGAGAGAAAAAATAGATAGAATATATTTGATTTATTTTTCTCTTTGAGACCACGAGGAGCAACTTGATAAGTGCATTTTTGTGCACTTATTCGGGTCATATTACTAAGTTTTTGTGTCGTTTTAGTATTAAATTTTACTTAACTTGGATTAATTTTATCTTATTTCAATTTTGAACCTGTTTCAAGCAATTGAAAAAGAAAGAAAGATCAATTGATCAATGGATGGAAGTTTGGGAGTAACATGCATTTGAGTAAAAGTTGAAGTACAAAAATTGAAATAATTTAATGTGGAGGACTAAGATGGAAGAAATAATGAAGAAAATGGCTAAAAGGAAGATTCGAGAATTTTTTATAATTGGGCAGCCGCTCAGTTATATAGGTAGGGTGGCCACTCGGCCTTAACCTTAATTATAGGGGTTACTTAGTATGTTTGGGCAGCTACCCCGTTTACTACTGAGCGCCCACTCAGGCCAATTCGGTTAGAAAATACTGTTTCCTTCAAAATTCAATTCCAACAAGGAAACTTTCATTTGGGCCATGATATGCACAAGTTTTAGTGATCTTTTGGTACTTTAGAGGGAATATGAATACCAACTCTCAAAACATAATAAAAGGGGGGATAATTAATTGCAAAAGGAGGCAAAGAACAAATCATAATCAGATCCAAGAAGTTTAATATTAAATTCAAGAATTTCCGCGTGATGAACAACTGTTATATCTTTTGTTTTATTCTTCTCAACATGTTATGCTAGATTTATCTGTGTTAGGAGAACGATGAACCTTGAATGAACCTTGTAATATGAATTTTTAGTTTTACATATTTGACATTGAAAACGCGTTTTTGGATTTTGAATGATTTACATAATTATTTTTTATCTGCGATTATTGGGCACGATAATTGTATGAATTTGGAAGCTTATTTTATGCATTTGAAAGAAGGAAAATATGTTCGACATGGTGTAAATCATCATATGGTCCGATAGAGGATATAAATATACCGCTATACTCTATGTAAATTTTTTAGTGTTCATAAAAATTCATGTACTCTTATATGTTCGCATCCATCATAGAAATATAGTCATGTCATATATGAGAGTAGATTTAACATTACTCGAGAAAGGTTTTTAAATAAAACAGGAACATTGATTCTTCAAAATCTAATCGTGTTGTCAAATTGTAGAACTAAGATTAAACATGATTATTGCATGGGAATTATGGATCCTAGCGCATTTGTCATTTATTAAACACATCAATTTGCATTTAGCATAATTTGTATTTAGTTAAATTAATTTACTCATAATTGCATAAGTAGATTATTTTAGTCATAATATTATCACGAACATACACACTATATTATTCATTTTTCGGTTAAGGTCGCGATAATTAAAATTGAACAAAATCAATTTATGTGGGACGATAACAAACCATGCACTTGCGATGGTTTTAATTTGAAAGATAGTTTCGTGAACAAGTTTTTAGCGTCGTTGCCGGGGATTATATTTGAGTTTGATTTCATTTTTCTTAACACTAATTCGAACTTATACATGTATTCTTGTATTTTTTTTTCCATTTTAGTTTTTTTCCCTCCTTTTGAGGATATAAAAAGACAAAGAATAGGAGGATAATTGATGACTACTGTTAATTTCAACAAAATACTCGTATGTGACTTTATCATAAGACAACATCGATTGACATCTCAAGTTATTGGTGATGGAGATATGCTTATGGGAGATTTCATTATGGGATAGCGACTATGATATATAAAAGCGGAATGTGAACTTGATGAAATTGTCTTAGGTAACTTGCCCGTTGTATTGTTTCTCTTTACCAAAATTTGACGTGAGTGATTTGCTTGTGAGATTATTTCTTCCACTGACTATTAATGAACATCAATTAAGGGAATCAGATCCACCGAACTTCCAACAAATAAAACAAAAGGATGAGACTTTCCATGAAGATGTCAATGTTTCTTTGCCAAAAGTTTTGGATACGATCGTTGAATTTGAGAAAACTTCAATTAAAGAAGAGGAGCATGAAAAGATCGAGAAATTAATCATAACGGGCGAAAAAAAACTTGTAACATTCAAAGAAGAGGAAATCCTCGACTTCATCGTTTGCTCAAAAATGGAGTTTGTGATTAAACTTTATGAAAAGATTGAGGTATACGTTGTTAAATTCGAAACATATGATGAAGGGAAGTCATACTACTTAGAGAAGGACAAAATTGAAATTTGGAAGAAAGTTACAATATGGAACAAAGTCAAATTGAGCAAGTTAAGTAGGACCTCCAAAGCCATATTCAAAGTGCCATTAAGCTCATAATGGGAGGCAACTCATTTTCCTATCACTTAACTCTAATATTGCATTACAAGTAGATTTTTAGGGATTGCATTATTATTTTAGGGCCATATTTTGGAACTCGTGCATTTAAGTTGTTTGTTTTGAATACATTTTAGGTAGTATTTCAAGACTTGCATTAGTAACTTAGGCGTGTTTACTTATTGAGTTCAATTTACTTAGACTCATCAATAACATTCTAGAATTATATTAAGCTTACATTGATGTGGTATGCACTCTTAAGGTTGCACCTAGATTTCAATCTCCAACGAATTTGAAAAACTTATCTTTTCCTAACTATAGGATTTTTGTAGGGATATATACTCTATTAGATAGTTTTTCTAAAAGTTAGAAGATTAAAATTCTTTTTGGTGTGAATTCATTGCAAATATTTAAACCTTATATGCTATCACTAATATTTATTTTAAATTCTTGGAGCATAAAATTAAAATATGGCATTAAGGAAAAATGGTGGTTGTCATGACGTCTGTCGGTCGGACTAGCCCGATCTTTCCCCTAGTCCACATATACCTTCAGGGAGATTCTGATCATTTACTCCTTTATTTTGTTTATGTTTTTCTTACATTGGAGGATAATGTAATCTTTATGTTTGGGGTTGGGGGTAAGTATTTAGAGAATTATGATCTTTTTTACTTGCTTTTTAACTGCTTATCGAGTTTGTACAACTAATTTAATCTGAAAAAAAATTTGGTAAAAAAATCAAAAGTAGTGTCTAGTATAGCATTGAACGACTTGCCACTTATGATGATATTTGTTTGAATTGAGTATAGCTTTAACTAGAACTGGACAACATCATATCTAATGATTTTACTTGAGTGTTTATCCATACTAGACTTATTACTTGAGCACATAGCCATCGTTGACTTATCACTTATGTTGGAGCATGACTTGATTATGTGGAATGGAGCATAAAATTAAAATATGGCAGTAAGGAAAATGGTGGTTGTCATGACGTCTGCTGGTCGGACTAGCCTGATCTTTCCCCTAGTCCACATATACCTTCAGGGAGATTCTGATCATTTACTCCTTTATTTTGTTCATGTTTTTCTTACATTGGAGGATAATGTAATCTTTATGTTTGGGGTTGGGGGTAAGTATTTAGAGAATTATGATCTTTTTTACTTGCTTTTTAACTGCTTATCGAGTTTGTATAACTAATTTAATATGAAAAAAAAAATTGGTAAAAAAATCAAAAGTAGTGTCTAGTATAGCATTGAACGACTTGCCACCTATGATGATATTTGTTTGAATTGAGTATAGCTTTAACTAGAACTGGACAACATCGTATCTTATGATTTTACTTGAGTGTTTATCCATACTAGACTTATTACTTGAGCACATAGCCATCGTTGACTTATCACTTATGTTGGAGCATGACTTGATTATGTGGAAATCTTATGATTTTACTTGAGTGTTTATCCATGTTAGACCTGTTTACTTGAGCACATACCTTCATTGACTTATCACTTATGTTGGAGCATGACTTGATTATGTGGATTTAATTGTTGATGTGTTGACCTAAGTTTGAATAAAATCCCTAAATCCTTTATATAAAAACCTAACTGCTAAAAAACGGTTTGGGGTGGAAAGGTTAGTGCTTGTGTTTATAGAAGTTTGAAGGTTTAGAGTTCTTGGATCAGATCTTTGGTTCAAAACGTTTGGATTAAAGAGTCTAAGCGGGTACTCATCAATATCAAAATTCGAGTTTTACACTTCTTTTCCCAGCCTTTATGACTCGAGTTATTAAGTCTGCTAGAATATCTAAAATCTGGTACCCTATGATCATCTGACTTGAGAGTCATTAGCCTAAGGCTCGTTACAAGTCATTTAGAAAACTTAAAAGAGAAAAGTCTTACACATAAGATGTTAAAAAGGAAAAAAAAAATAGCAATCAAAATATATTCATAGCGCAAGAAAGAAAAAGGGATTTAATTATCAAAAGTGAGAAGTGCCCGGTAAAGATTTCGAAATTTGAACTCTAGAAATTTGCGGTATGACTTTGAGAAATACTTACCATTTTCCTTCTAGAAATATAAGTATCTAATTACGATCACTTTATGTAAAAAAAAAATGCATTTTAATGATTATCGGGAACTCACATGTGAGAAAAATACCTCAGGATTGGAGAGAAAAGCATAAGGAATGATTTTGATCGAGAGATGTGAGGAAAAACTGGCCACACGAAGATTATGATTATGATTAAATCAACAACACTTAATTGGTCGTGTTTCAGTATGCGATGTGAGTTCAATATTGGCTAATCACACACGCGCGCGCGCACACACACACACACACACACTAAGTCGAGCATCGGATAAGTAAAAATTTATTTTTGATGTTGTTTGGATCTTTCTAAAGTGTTGTTTAAATTTGAACTTGAGGCATATGAGAAGCCGTTTAACGTTGAATTTGTTTTTGGAGATTTGTTTAGGTTAGTGATATAGGTTATTCCTAAATTTTGTTTTGTTTTGTTTTGTTTTATTCGAGGACGAACAAAGTTTTTGGTTTGGTGGTGTTTGATAAGTGTATTTTTGTACACTTATTCGGACCATAATACTTAGCTTTTGTCGTTTTAGTATTGGATTTTACTTAACTTAGGTTAATTTTATCTTATTTTAGTCTTGAACCCGTTTCTAATCAATTAGAAAAGAAAGAAGGATCAATTGCCCAATGGCTGGAAGTTTGAGGACTAATATGCATTTGAATAAAAGTTGAAATTTTAAAATCGAAGTAATTTAAAGTGGAGGACTGAGAAGGAAGAAAGAATGAAGAAAATAGTTAAAAGGAAACTTCGAGAAGTTTTTATAACTGGGCAGCCGCCCAAGCCAATTCGGCTAGAAAATTCTATTTCCTTCAGAATTCAATTCCAATAAGGAAAATTTCGTTTAGATCGTGATATGCACGATTTTTAAAGATCTTTTGGGTCTCTTTAGAGGAAATATAAATATCAACTCTCAAAACATATTAAAAGGTAATTTCAAAAGGAGGCAACTAAAAAATCAAGATCAAATACAAGAAGTTCAAGATTGAATTCAAGAATTTTCAGGTGATGAAACCTATTATATCTTGTCTTCTTCTTCTCAACATGTTGGCTAGATTTATTTGTGTTAGGAGAACGATGGACCTTGTAATATGAATTTTTAATATTTAGTTTTACATATTTGACATTGAAAACACGTTTTTGGATTTTGAATGATTTACATAATTATATTTTCTCTACGACTATTGTGCACGGTAATTGTATGAATTTGGTGGCTTATTTTATGCATTCGAAAGAAGAAACATAGGTTCGACATGGTTTAAATTATCATAGGGTTCGATAAGGGATAGAAATATACCGCTATATTCTATGTGAATCTTTAAGTGTTTATAAAAACTTATGCACTCTTGTATGTTCGCATCTGTCATAGAAATATAGTCAGGTCATGTATGAGAGTAAATTTAACATTACTCGAAAGAAATTGTTAAATAAAACATGAACATTGATTCTTTGAAATTCAATCGTGTTGTCTAAGTGTAGAACTAAGATTAAAAATGATTATTGCATGGGAATTCTGGATCCTAGTGCATTTGTCATTTATTAAACACATCAATTTGCATTTAGTTTAATTAAATTACTCATAATTGCATAAGTAAATTATTTTAGTCATATTTTTGTCACAAACAAAAACACCATATTATTCATATTTCGGTTAAGGTCGCGATAATTAAAATTGAACAAAATCAATTTATGTGGGATGATACTTGAACTCTAATCAACTTTATTACTTGTTAACGAACCGTGCACTTTCCGTAGTTTTGATTCGAAAGATATTTTCGTGAATAGCAAAGTTCTTGGAGTATACTTGGCAGTCTAAATGTTACTTTTTTTAACATAAATAGAGCCAAACATTGATTCGAAAGATATTTTCGTGAACAAAGTTCTTGGAGTATACTTGGCAGTCTAAATGTTACTTTTTTTTTAACATAAATAGAGCCAAACATCCCATCTTCATGAAAATGATGTAGAGAAACGTCATACATATATATACATAAAATTCAATCGTGTTGTCAAAGTGTAGAACTAAGGTTTAAAATAATTATTACATGAGAATTTTGGATCCTAGTGCATTTGTCATTTATTAAACACATCAATTTGCATTCAGTTTAATTAATTTACTCATAATTGCATAAGTAAATTATTTTAGTCATAATTTTGTCACAAACAAACGCACTATATTTTTCATATTTCAGTTAAAGTCGCGATAATTAAAATTGAACAAAATCAATTTATGTGGGACGATACTTGAACTCTAATCCACTTTATTACTTGTTAACGAACCGTGCACTTTCCGTGGTTTTGATTCGAAAGATATTTTCGTGAATAACAAAGTTCTTGGAGTATACTTGGCAGTCTAAATGTTACTTTTTTAACATAAATAGAGCCAAACATCCCATCTTCATGAAAATGATGTAGAGAAACGTGATACATATATATATACACACACATGGATGGAGATTTTTTTATGGGGAAATACATGACTACAACAAAGAGTTTATATTAGAGAAAAAAGACGATATGATATATTTAATTCCTCTTCTTTTCCGAGACCGTGGGGTGCTAATTGAAAGCTAATACAAAGCTCATGGATCATATTTGGCAGTCTAAAAGTTATTTTTTT
>CAIGRS010311743.1:0-13960 GCA_903798395.1 Fraxinus floribunda
TTCTTCAACTGTTGAGCTTGATTCTGATTATTACAGATTTAATTTGTAGTTTAACTATTAATCTATTGAAGAAGAAGGAAAATTTCGATTTGCAATTATGGAAATGAGAATTGATGACTTTGGTTTTGATTTTTGGGAAATTATTATCGGGATGGGGGGATTAGAATTCTTGTGTTCTTTGAGAAGAATTTTTTGCTGCGAAAACAGGTTTTGAAGTCCTTGTTGTGAATTTCATCCTTCGATTGGTAGATTGTTTCCCTTGGACGGTGGCGAGGGTGGGTTTGGTGGTACCGACTGTTTTGGTTTTGGGTTGGGGTAGGGTGGGGTGGTTGGAGAAGATAATATGATTTTTGATTTTTGATTTTAGTTTTTTTTTTAAATGAAAAAATGGAAAGTTATCATTTTGTCCTTTAAGAATTTGTCAACAATTGGTCAAATTTTTAATTTTTGGTCAACTAACGGTTTCCATTCACTTGGATTCTAGCTGCTACATTTTAAAAGGTTTGGTACCATGGGTGGCACAAATTAAAAGTTTGGGTAAAGTCTGCAAAAAAGTGAAAAGTTTAGTACCGTGACTGCAATTTTCCTTTAAATTAATGGTTGATATTCTCTGTGGAACTCATTTGTCAAAAGAATTAATCCATTTGTACAGAACTATTTAACTTACAGAATTCTTGCACACTCTCATATGAGGTGAGTCCCGCGCAATAAAAAAAGAAAAAAATTACCCACTCACCCACCCCCTTGTGAGTATTTGTAAAAGTAGCATTGCTCGTCAAAAAGTTTGGTAAGAGGAACGTTTGCCAAGAAGAATACACAAATAAACTTTTTCTTATCTATCTTACACATTTATTTTTTTTATTTAAAAAAAAAAAAAACTGTTGACAATTTTCTCCAGCTATTTATCAAAGCATAAACAATTACGATTTTGCAAACATTGGCATTTACGATTTTTAATATTAGCAAATAATGGAGGTTTATTTTAGTTTAAAAAAATTTGAACACAACTTTAATATTAGTAGTTGGATTTTTATCAATAGTGTTGCCTCAATGAAAATTGTCGTGGATTTTAAAATGGCAATAGCTCATAGGCAATTCAAGCAATTTAAGGTTCAAAAAGTTAAAAATCGTTAAATGGGCGTTTATTTGATAATAATAAGAGAAAATTAAAAGGAAGCAATTGTTGGATATTATAACAAAAATTAATATTTTTTTGGTAATTCAAATGGAATGACCAATAACAATACAATCGATGATATCTAGCTTACCACTATCGATTATTACCGATAGCAATTTCTTCAACGATGACTTCAATTATCACTAAAAGTGTCTTGTTTTATGGATCACCAATAGAGAACTTGTAATTGTAATGACGAAAGTTTATTACTTCTTTACACGTGGGTAATTTCCCATTATTAGTATTTAATTTTAATTACTTGTATTTATTGATAAATTTTTGTCCAAAATTAATTTTATTAATCTATTTAATATTACTAATTGAATTCCACCCCTATTCTTAAATAATTTTTAAATGTTTATTTAAATAATGTTTGAATGTAATATTTAATTTTTTTTATACTCTATGTAAGGATATAAATTTTATCATTCAATTTACTAATTAAAAATTTTCTTTATTAATCTTAAATCGATATATATATATATTTATTACTTTATTTATCGACGAATTAAGTTTATTAAAATAAGTTCTTATTATCTAACACATTTTTTTTCTTGATAAAACTATAATGATCGAAAATTCCTAATATTTGGGAGTCTCATCCAATTATGAAGCATTAGACATCGCCTTGCGATAGGAGACCATTTCTCACTACTAATAAGCCAATAAAAAAAGGGTAGAAAAATGCAATAGGAAGGCGATTGAAGGAAATTCCTAATGCAAGAAAGAGGCATAGATTTCTAAATGTGTTGAGCAAGAAAATGATATGACACCCTATTAAAAATAGAATAGGAACAGACCGAACTAAAATAGACAAGTGCAGTTCCATCACTTTGCATTGAATTATTTAGCTTTAAAGGTCCGTTTTATTGCAATAGTGAATTTTGGGTGGAAATAAGATGAATTACAGTGAATTGAATTGCCTATAATTGTTTTTTCTAAGAATTGTTAATTAATCGTGTTTGATTAGTATAATTTTGAAATTTTGGATATTTTAATATTTGTTTGGCTTTGTTTTATATGAAAATTATCCATTAAATGGATATAATTTGTTACAATTGAGAATACAATTTGTTTTCATTGCCTAAAAAAAAGCTGAAAAACAATTTTCTAACCAAAGTGGTAGAAAAACCAATTCAAAGAAAACAAGGAAAATGGGTCACGTGGGGAATAGGGTGGAAAACCAATTCCAATGAAATTTCTTCCTATCAAATAATATAGAAGATGGAAAATGGAAAATGCTTTCCAAGTTCCATGGAAAATTGGGTATATCAAATAGGTCTAAGTGCAAATTTCTAATTAATTAGTACCAAGTTCTACCAATCTTCACAAATTGAAAATTGTACTGAACTATACAATGCCACCCCATTGTAAGAGTTTGACACGATCATGTTTTTATTAAGATAATTAGAAGAGGATATTGACTCATTCGAGGTATTCTCGATCTTCAAATAGAGGTTTTCGAGGAACCTAAACTTCTAAGCATAGTTATCAAATGCAGCCAAGGCATTGAATTATCGAGTTTCTCATTGAACTGTCGAATCCAATGGGTCAATACTTGTAAAATCACATAAAATTTTCAAAGTAAGAAAAAAATTTAAAGGATTTTTTTATCGCGATATTTATATTTTTCTTATAGTATTGTGACAACAAATTAAATTTATGTTTAGCTAAAATTTGAGTCTTTTTTTTTTTAAAAAAAAAAAAGGCTAGTAAAGTATTTTCATCAAAGTTTTGCACTCGATTATTAAATTTATATGTAACATTTATTTATGTGTAAACTGAAAATGATGTTAATTTAATTTACTGTAGTGGTAGAACGCTTTTGTTGATCAGGACTTCAATCCTTGATTGACACATTCTACAATTTCAATTTTTTTTTTCTTTAGCCACATTGTTTTGGAAAAATGTATTCTAAAATAGTAGATTGATGAAAAATGTATGGTCGAAAAAGAAGGAAAATTTATTGATATAACGAAAAATATTATTTTATTAAAGAATGTGTGATTGAAAATGAGTAGAAAAATGAAAATGAAAATTTTAAGGTGTACCAAACATGGGCTTACAAATATTGCTTAATCAGGTTAAGTAGTTTTCTATAAAATCGTGGATTTAATCGAATTTTTTATATGATCAAATGCAATCTGATCACCAGCCTGATTTAATATTGTTTCTAACAAATATATTCGGCCGTAACATCCCCATTCCCCCACACTTGAAAACATGACCGATGTCTTTAAGGGTCTGTTTGAGAGTTTCGACGTATCGGTTATGGACTTTTTTTTAAAGTACTGATTTTGAGCGTTATGAGTGGATCAATTTTGAGTGATTTTAGTATCGACTTTAAAAATTGTCCAACCTATACTTAGGAGTTTATTATCCACCGATTCCTAAATGTTTTTTAAAGAATAAAACTACATATAAGTCCCTTAGAAAAAAATTTAGTTTATTATTTCTTATATGAATTTTTTTCCCTCATAAGTGTTAATTTAGTTATAAGTAATTTTTTTACATATAAGTTAATATTTTTTACTTAAAAATTAAATAAAGTTAAATAGTCACTTAAAATTTTAAGTTAAATTTTTTGATGTATAAGTAAATTTTAAAATTATAAGTTAATATTATACTTTTAAATAATTATTAAGTGAGTTTTTTTATTTATATAAGTAACTTTTTATATTTATAATGTAATTTTTCTTATCTTATAAGTAATATTTTACTTATAAGTATTTTTAAATTATAATGTAATTTTTTAGTTAATATATTTTTATTTACAAGTTAGTTTTGAAGAAAATAGGTTGGTTGTAAATAAATATTTTATAAATGGTAAAATTAGAAGAAAATATGAAAAATGGCCAAAACACATCGATTTAGTGGGTTGAGAGAACCGATCAAAAATATAATACATTAAGTTTGGAAGATTTTTAAACCATCTAAAACCGGTGCTTAGAAAAACTAGAAGACACCGATTTTTTCGATCTCTCATAAACGATGTCATCTAAAATTGGTCAAAACCAGTGAAAAGAAAAATCTCAAGTCGAAACAACTCACCTTGTTATTCGCTTTCAATTAATAAGTAGATATGTCGGACCTCTCTTAACTATATTTTCTTTACTCACTTATATTTTTTTATCTTTAATAATTGAAACTCGTTCAGCAATGAGTGTTAGACAAACTATAGTTCAATGGTGAAGATGAAATTAACTGAAGAGTTGAATGGCCATCAGTGCAATTACTATGTTTCCTTCTGACCTTTTTTGGGAGTAATAAAATGAACTCTTTTGAGTTTTGAAAGAAAAATTGCAGGGAGTTTAATAGAAGCCCCCGGCGAGGATCGAACTCGCGACCTTTCGCTTACGAAGCGAACGCACTACCACTATGCTACGGAGGCAAGTTTATGAGAATGTTCTACAAAAGTATTATTGAAGAGTATTCAGAGATTTGGGTAAGAGGGGAAATGTAGAGACTTATATTTAACTGGAATTGAAATTAATTTTTCTACCCGTACAAATTTAAATGCGCGAGGTACTATAATATGAACACAGTAAAAGAAAGAAATGAACACGATAATGGATACCACGATGAAAGGGAAATATTTAGAAAATTATGTAGGGTTTGTTTCAGCCCAATTTCTTGGAAAAATAGATTTTGTAATAATAATTTTTAAAAAAATGTGTAGTTAAAATATAGGAATTTTTTTTGAATTTATGTATAAAATTATTTTATTAAAAATAAATATGTAATTGAAAATAAATTTGAGAAAAAAATGAATTTTTGAAAAATTGCGCTTAGTAGTTTCGTTATCCAATTTGTAGTTTCGTTTGAATAATTTATTTCCTTCTTCACTAAAATGATATAAAATCATCTCCGCAAACCCACAATTTAGACGTAAAGTTAGGGCTCGTTTGTCAAATATTTTTTTTGGTTTTATTTTCTATAAAACCACTTGAAAAGAATCTAACTTAATTTTTGTTTGGAAACTAATTTTTACAATCACTTCCTATTCCAAAAATGCATTTAGATACTCTAACTAGAAGAATCATTTTAATAAAATAAATCAAACAGATCTAAAAGTTTCTTTTGGATAGCAAAAAATCTTTTTGACTTCAAAAGTCATGTCAAATAAGCTCTTAATAAATAAACTTGACAAAAGGCCATCCTTTATACGAAATTATTATTAATAATCTTTTGTAAGATTTGAGGAGCTAATTTTGTGAATTCACTAAGTTGAAATAGAAATTATGAAACTATTTTTCTTCAACCTTATATTCTGTTTCAGTTAGAAATTAACATTTTTTCTTGTAGTAATATTATGAGATTGATTTGAGTGTAAAATAAATTATTCACGTCTACATTTTAACTTGATATCAGAGCTATGAAAATTTTGAAATTGTTTCCTATCTCGGCAAGAGGCCCTGAGCGTCTATTCTAGCCAAGTTCTTTGATATTTTTTATTTTTAAATATCAATCCTGGTTCTATTCTAAATCGATTCAGTGGAACTCTATTTTTGTCTCGTCTCAACGACCCTCTACTCCCTTGAAAATTAGGTTTCAAAAATTGGGATTTGACAATGTAGCCCCAAATTGCAAACCCCAAATTCCTTTTTTTTTTTTTGAAAATCCAAAAATTAAAACTCATCTTTAGCCATATTTTTTTATTTTTTTTTCTGTTACGAACCCTAATTCAAGAACTAACAAACAAAGGAAAATAGCCTCTGAAATTTGTCCAATTTGTTCGGATATTATTGCAAGATTTTGCATCTGAGCTCTCAAAACTCTCGAGGAAGAAAATTCTGGCCAGTCTTAAGATTTTGATCAGTCAACACTTGCGTTGCAAGTGCTCATACTGATGAAATTTCATTGTTTCTGCCGATAATTCTCTGTTTTATGGCATTCTACAAAAGTAGTTTTTTCTTCCAATGGCTGGATTCTCGTTGAAATTGTTGCCGACTCTAGTTACATATTTCGTATTAAGGTGTTGGTTGACAAAGCTTTTGATAAAATATGATGAATATTTAGTTAAAAAAGTTGATTAAAATCACGGATCTTATAGAATGTATAGTTAAAATTAAGGACCATACTACAAGTACCTAATCATTTACATAATACATTACATAATAGACAGGTGTCGCGCATCTATCGGCAGTTTACAATTTTTAACTTTTCCACACTTCACATTCACAGTCAGATTTCTTCCACATGGGCTTATGTAATCCATTATTTACATGAATTATGTACATGGAGAATTATCCTAAAATTAATTGTTGACTTTGATGGCAATTTTTTAAATTATCCCAAACAAATACTGATTTTCGCCTTCAGATTTATTTGGGCCTCATAATTGGGTATAGTGGTTAATTAGGCGATTTTGTTGGGTGTTTATCAATCAGATATTTTCATAGTTTTTGCCTAATTGCAAGTCTGTCCATGAATTTTAAGATTTGTGCATGTTGATCCTTAAAGTTTTAGGATATTGCATATTAGTCACTAAATTTTTGAAAAGTTAATTTAGTCCATAAACTTTCAAATTGTAACAATTAGGCCTCTAGTTTTTTTTGTGGCGAAATGGTCCTTGAACTTTTAGATTCTTACACTTCGACCCTTATTTTACCTTCTCATTTGTCCAACTACATCTCTCTTCATCTTCACAATTTTAAGTGATTATTGTGTTGACCTATAATTGATTATAACCTTAAAATTGTAATTATAATAAACAAGATAATCTTGTTTACTAACAATTTAATTGATTATAGTTTTCAAAACATCCAATGATAAATTGATCAATCATAGTTAAAAAACCAAAATCAAAACTATCAAATCGGATTCACAACGAAGGTCCCAAGCATTCAAGACAAGATTATTCAAGACAAAAGTTAAACTTCAAAGAAAGATTAAGACGAGAGCCTAAAAGTCAATCTTAAAAAAATTGTCAAAGACTGGACTTTCTTAGATAAAATGTAGAGATACTAATACTTTGATCTTTAACAATAAATGATGAAAGCTCAAAAACCATTTTATGCAGTAAAAACTATTTTGATTATCATTTGTATTATTTTGATCAAAGGTAAGATTGAGTTTCAAAAAGATATTTGAACTTGGATCATATTTTTAAAAAATATCACTTTGAAAAACTAGTTAAAAACACCTTTAAAAATAAATAAATAAATGGTCTGTGACGGTCAACCGACTGAAAACCCAACGGTCAAATTGTTTGGCCATTCTGACTTTTTTGTCCAACGGTTTTATTTTGGTCATCCAAATTCCCAATAAATTTTGCACATTGTTCTTTATAAATAAGTTCTCTTTCAACATTCAATGTAAGGTCCTCCAAGTGCATTAAAGAGAGAAGTATTTTGAGAGAATCCTTTAAGCTTACATTTTATTCATTTTTTCGTATCAAAAACTTCGATTGATTGAATCAAATCTTTTTAATCATCATCTTCATCAGAGTTTTTTTTTTTTTTATCTCTATCTTGCTATCATTCATGAAAGATACATATATTTTGATGAAAAATCTTTGAACTTATATTACATGTATTTCTTGTTAAGGATGATCGGGGTGACACTATACAGTATTAATGAAGAAAAATAAGTTAAAACTTGTTCATTAAATCAACTAATCTTGTCAAGTCATGTATCAACCATGCACATAAAACACTTAAAAATGAAAATCATAATGCTCTACATCTTTTAGATTGCCAGATCCTACCTGAATCATGTGTAGGAGCAATAAAACTTTAATTGTTGAAGAATTCATGCATATAATATTTGATGAAACTAATTCTACTGATTAAAAGAAATGTATTGAAATGATGTAGGTTTGAAGATCAACATGAGAAAGAAACAAATTTGCAATTAGATAAGGTAGAAACTTTTGAAACACAAAGTGTTCCATCTCTTCCTAGGGAATGAAGGTTTGTTCCCTCTCATCCATAAGAACTTATCGTTGGTGATCCATTTAGAAGTGTGCATACTTGAAATTTCACTAGAAACCACTTTCTTATTGTGCTTTAATTTCACAAATTGAACCAAATAATTTCAAAGAAGCCTAGTTTGATGAATTTTGAATTATAGTTATACAAGAAAATCTAAATCAATTTGAAAGAAATTATGTTTGTGATTTAGTTGATAGACCAAATGATCAAACCGTTGTTGGTACTAAGTGGATTTTCAAAATAAATGAGATGCAAATTAAATAATTATGCGTAACAATGTTAGATTAGTGGTCCAAGATTACATTCGTATGCTTCTGGCTTTTGATCGTGACAAAAAATCACTCTTTACCAAATGGATGCCAAAATTGCATTTTTAAATGATTTTATTTAAGAAAAAATATTTGTAGAGTGACCCTCGATTTCATAATCACAAATATCCACATAATTTTTTTCAAACTTAGAAAAGTTTTTTTTAACGGTTTAAACAAGCTCATAAAGCATGGTATGAAAAATTGAGCAAATTTTTTCTTTCAAATGAACTTTTAATTGGAAAAGTGGATACTACATTTTTTATCGAAATAAAAAAGAAAGATATGATTGTTGTGCAAATTTAAGTTGATGTTATTATTTTTGGTGCCACTAATATTTATATTGAGGAAGAATTTTTTAACTGTATGAGCAGAGAGTTTGAAATGAGCATGAAGAGATAACTCAAGTTCTTTCTTGGACTCCAAATCAATCAAACTAATGATGGAATATTCATTAGTCAAATTAAGTACATGACGAACATGCTCAGAAAGTTTGAAATGGAAGAGTTGAAACCAATGAATACTCCAATGACCTCATCAATTAAATTTGATAAAGATGGTCAATGTACTTTCGTAGACATAACTAAATATTGAGGTATGATCTAATCATTTCTTTACTGAATCACAAGTAGACTCGATATTATATTTAGTGTGTGCTTATATGCTAGATTTCAATTAATCTTAAAGAATCATACCTTAGTGCCATAAAACTATTCATTTAGATATCTTAGGGGCACTAAGATATAAGTCTATGGTATCTAAGGGCACTCATATTGACTTAGCTATTCAAATGTTGATTGGGTCGGTTGCATGATTGATCGTAAGAGCACTAGCGGAACTTGTCACTTCTTAAGTTATGCACTTGTATCATGGTTTAGGCAAAAACAGAATTTCATTGCATTGTCTAATACCAAGCCAAATATATTTCGACCTCTAGTTACCGTGTACAATTTTTATGGATGAAACAAACACTAAGTGATTATCATTTATCTTTCGATGAAAATTCCGCCATGAAGTTCGCGATGGCCTAGCCATTTATAGTAGTTCTCATTTCAAAAACAATGTCAAACTCGTTGAGCTCAACTGCCCATTTTAACAACCTTCCCGGAGCGTAGGATTTCTGAAGCACTTGCTTGAGAAAAAAAAGTTGGTTAACATAAGTATTGTGTGAGATTGAAAGTATGCCTCAAATTTTTAGAAACAGTGATCAAGGCTAGAGCTAACTTTTCCATATTTGGGTATCGGGTTTCGACCGCCAAAAGTAGCTTACTCACATAGTAAACATGAAACTGGAGGGTATTTTCTTTTCTTATAAGAACTATGCTAATGACTTCATTGGAGACGGCCTAGACTTAGGTTTCGAGAGGAGGGGGGCCTGTCCTAAGAACTTTTTCAGCCCATGGAAGGTATCTTCATACTCTTCCTTCCATTGGAACTTTTTGCCCCCTTTCAAGATCTTAAAGAAAAGGAGGCAATTGTTGGTGGCCTTCTAGACATCCCCTTTCAAGATCTTAAAGCTCCACACGCTCGGTTAAGCTTTGCACCTCCTTTGATTTTTGAGGAGACCTTATATTGACCAAGGCTGAATTTTTCTAGATTAGCCTCTATGCCCATTCGGTTGATCATGTATCCCAAAAATTTGTTGGGGGCAACACCTAACGCACACTTGAGGGGGGTTCAACCTCATTTTGTACCTTCGTAGAATTTGGAAAGTTTCATCTAGGTACCTTACATGGTCATCTGCCTTCTAGCTTTTTAATAGTTTGTCATCCACGTAGACCTCTATTGTTTTGCCAATAAGGTTGGCAAACATTTTGTTAACAAGTTTCTGATAGGTGTAATCGACATTCTTTAGCCCGAAATACATCATCTTATAACAATAAAGACCTCTGTCAGTGATGAATAAAGTATTTTCTTCGTCTGCCTGGTGCATGGGAATTTTTCATACCTCTGTCTTCGGGAGCTACTATCCATTATGTAGCTGGTCATTAGGGGGTCCTTAGCTTCTCTAGCATAATTCCTTTGAGAATTTCTTGTATTGTCCCCAACATAGGGTTTTCCAAAAATCGTATCGATTTTATGGATAGAAGCATCATCCATGTTGGCCGAGTAGTTCCTACATTGTCACAGTCCCTCTCTAGACCTTTTTCTATCTTCACTTCTCCTCCGTGGGTATGGCTCTCGACGGGGTATCTTGCCTCTTTATGCCTAGGCCTTTAATCTTGCCTAGGTAGGGGAATGTCCTTAGAAGGTAAATTTATTTAGTCGTTTTGTGTGTTCATCTGCTTAGGGTGTTGGGTTATATCTCTATAATCTGGCTGTGTCATGACTGTAGGAATGATGATAAGTGTAATACTGAGGGGGCGTTTTGCCTATTCCTAGGTTCCAAACCCCGCCCTCGACCTCTCCCTCTTTTAGGGACGAGTTGTCCGGACCCAGTTTACCTCATGTTGGTTTTAGGGGCCACTTCTTCGTATGCCAGCATGGGCACCGCGTTGAATGTAGTTGTGGCAAGTGCTTGCACTTGCCCTAAATTGAGAACAACTTCATTACGAGCCTGGTTCCCTTGATGGTTTGTTAGGTGAGAGGTGGATCCTCTTCCACGCTGTCTTTGTGGGGGTTAAAGACTAGTGTTGACTCTATATCGGTGATCAATCAACTCCTCATTGATGATATCGTCTCTTATCATTTCTAGCAGAGCACCATTACTGGTGGGGTCTTGATTTTGTACATCCTTCCAAAAGAAAGAATTCATGTTTAGCCTACCGTGTAGTGCAGACATGCTTTCCGATCAATGACTTGCACGCAATAGGTCATCTCATTAGTAAAGTGGGCTAGAAAGCTCTTCAACGTCTCCCGAATTGTTGTTTTATGTCCTTGAGACGTTGGATAGGAGACTCTCATTCCTTACTCATAGAAAATCGTTTCAGGAAACGTACTTTTGAACTTTAACCACCTTCTAATACTTTTTAGGGGTATCATATTGTACCAAATTTTTGCTATTCCACTTAAAGTTAGATGGAGTGCTCTACATTTGATGGCAGGAGTGGCGCCTCTTAGGCTCATTTGTGTTTTGTTACTGTTTAAGTGCTTAGCCGGGTCGCCTCTTCCATCATATTTTGGTATCTTTAGAGACACATAGTGACTCGGGACACGAGCATTTCTCAATTCTTGTTAAAAAGGCAAATTTTCATTGTTTTCATCTAGGTCACAAGATCTTTGGGGTTCATCCGAGTCTTCCTCTTCATCAGTCTGATATTTTGATAGAAGATGAGATGGGACTGCCTGATCCCTCACCATTTCCTCCCTCATGCGACTCAAGCTAATTCTAACACGCATGGACAGGTTGTTAATCGATAATATCTCGAATTTGAATGTGCGAAAACTTTATACTACGAGACAAATATGTTCGGACTCCGACAAAATATATTAGATAAATTACACAATAATGAATGATCGGCTAAGAGCCAAACTCAAGATCAAGATCACACATCAAACATTAAAACCAAAGATTAATTAAAAATGGGGAAAATGTATGGCTTGTGGTTGATATATTTACAATGCCCAAAATGACACAAAGGGGGATATTTATAGTGTTACATGTGAAATGGTGTCCACGAGATAGGGGGACACATGGCCTCTTATCCTTAACCCGAGACATATTATCATATGTATTAATTTTGACTCCACTAACATGCGGTACATTAAATTTTCCCAAAATGGGATAACCGCCCTATAACCTATGTTGGCAAGACTTTGACATTTTTACTCATTGCAAAAGTCTAATCAATCATTCCAAAAAGATTTCATAAATTCAAGATCTTCAAATGTAGAGCATCACCAATCTTAATTGAGCTTCGGATTCTACTTCATTGAGTCTTGCCACTTTGGTAAAAAGGGCTTCGATAGGTCTATTCCATGAAATCGGTGCTTCGAGTTTATGAGACTTTGATAGGTCATATGGGCTCCACATGGGATGCCACATGGCTTTGGCAAAAAGAGGCTTCGTTGGGTGGGTTAAGCCACGTGGAAGCCTAGTTGGCGAAGCGTAACACTATCATGTTGTTTTCTTGAGATCCTATTTCTTGTCGGGATTGCTTTCAGAGTGTCTTGATTTTTTTTACTATTTCATTGAAGTTTCAAACCTTAGATTTTCACATAGGATGTTTCTTGCTGCAAACCTAATTGGCCTTAGCTAAATTGTTGGTCTTTCAGTATTTATTGTGGCCCTCAAATTTGTTTTATGTGGCAGTTTATTAATATATATTATTAAGTCATGGCCTTTCATCTCGGTTGACCAACCATTAAGTACTTCTTAGGATTTTATTAGGGATTTCAACAAACTTAGCAGAAATTTGAGACTCGAGCTCGGCTCAAGCAAATATGGTTCAAACTTTTTTTGGCCCGAGCGCCAAAAAACTTAGGCTCAACCCGAGCTTTTGGCTCAGGCTTTGTAGAGCTGAGCCAGCTCACGATATATATAGTAGGTTCGAGCCCTACTAAGCCTTCCACCCCCATTCTCTTTACCTGATACAAGGTAGTCAAAGTACTCGCCACCCTGCATGTTTCAACCTAGCAACAGCAAGTGGAACTAGTTCCCTGCACTAGCAGGCAACTAATGAGTTGTCTGCAAAGGCAGTTTGTAGCTACACGCTGCTTGGATTTTATTTTTTAAGTTTTTTTATTATTATAATCAGGCAGTTGTTTGCTAGCAGGAAGCGCGTAGCTGTTTGAATTTTATTATTATTTTTTGGCTAGGCTCGTCACATGTTGAAAAATAGCTCGTGACACGAGCTTACCCGTGTGACTCATCGAGCCACACGGGTAGGCTCAGGCTTTTTCCTGCCGGAGCCACGAGCCGCCTAAGCTAACAAGCGAAATTGACACCCCTAGATTTTCTGCGACCATTCTACTGTTATTGATAATGTCAAAGTTGGAAACTTTCTTTGCTGCCATCTCTATTAGTCTGCTTTCTCTATCAATCGTCAATTTCCAAATGACGTGGACATTTTTTTGTCTACAAATATGAAGTTAATTTCCAATTCATCTCCAAGTCAGTATTGAAAGAAGCATGCCTTCTTTTGTCTTCCTTCTTCAACAATGCTTCACGACACTCAAGTCAAATAACCCACTCTAATAAAACAGAGTTCACTCGAAATGGGAATGGCATTAAAAATGTTACCTTTAAGTGCTAGAGGGAATGAATATCTTGCAGAATCTAGGGCTAGATTTTCACCCTTAGTCGTCTCTGCTTCAATGCTATCTAATTTGTGAACTGTGTACAAATCAAATTTGAGGAAAAAAGTAAGTCACATAAATCAAAATTTGAAATAAGGACAATAGCCGACTGATCTAGAGTTCAAATCTTTAACAATGAGTAAAAAATACCTTTAACCTTTTGCATTCTGCCATGGTTATCATTATTTTTTGGGAAAAAATTATTTATCCTATATTTACTATATACTATTTCAAAAATAAGAAAACAACTTTCAAATTTCTAAAATTAGATATTTGACATATCTCTCTCTATATATAAAAAG
>CAIGRS010311822.1:0-12205 GCA_903798395.1 Fraxinus floribunda
CACCCCATTTTATAGTAGAGAATTCAACACTCACATAATGAAAATTAAATCTAATTAAACATAAGTTATAAATATAATAATGATATTGAATATGAAAATAAAAATTAAAAACAAGAAACTGAAATTTTAAAGTTTTAAACTTATTTTTCAACAGATGGTTGTAGATTTATGAATTCCTAGTTGGGTACTAGGTGGTGATAAGTGATGGCAGTGGCAAGAGTTGTCGGAGGTGGTGGATGGCGGCAATCCAATGACTATAGTGGGGAGCTAGGTGAAGGTTTACGTGATATATATTTAATCGCTTAATTTTTAATCAATACTACATGGATTTTCAATTAAATTTTTATTTTATTATAAGTAATTGAAGAAGTTAAAAAGTCTAATCTAAAAATCTACTTTGCTGATTCGAAAACTTGCTATTAGATGTATATATTTTCTATGATGAGTATTTTTAATTTTACTAAATGTTGACCTCTGAAATCCCTAGGACCTTGTTGTCAATATATCCCCAACCACGCATCCTCTTACTTTAATGTCATATATGCACACTCAAATACAAATCGTAGACACCAAGATCACTAGATTAAGAAAATGGATTTGAAATTGTTGTCACACTAAAGGCCAAGTCAACTATTGAAACAAAGTATAGGAAGATTGAATGTGGAAGAGACAAATACACATAGATCTTGCCAAGTTTAGAAAATACGTACATTTAATTTTATCTTTACCTTTACTTGATAATGGCTATTGATAAGGGAGGAATCCTTATGTATTAGGTCAAGGCTTTACAACCCTAATTCCGCGTGTCGTAATGTCATTGGTTAGCATGATTTCAATTGTGCTAGGGTAGGTTTCCACAATGAGTTTGTTTCATTGTGCAACTGCGTCTCCTTGCAGAGATTGAGTTTCCAAGGATGACATGCTGATTTTTAGAGTTTTACGAGTTAATTTCCTAATCAAACACTTCATTCCTAAAGTACATTTCAGTCAGGATTCAAATGTCTCGATCACATTCGCCTCCGTGAACGCTTTGCCCTTATTGTTAGGCATAAGGAGTTTGGTTGGTTGGCAATACCTTCATCGAAAGTCATTTTTCTCGAAGACTGGATGAGTGATAATAATGTCAAAAGTTAGAGCTGGTGGATTATGTCTTCACGTAATATGGTGAAGATTGTAGCATTGTTGACCACCGAAGTGGTCCTCGCTGCCACATTAGTGCATACATGAAGGCATGGCAGATTTCTGGGTATAACACTAAACTCCTATTTGGTAGGAATTAAGTTCATATTTTAATCTAAATCAAAGTTAATAATTAATTTTAAACACATATTTTATGGGATCCATAATTTTTCAACCACATATTTCATCAACTTTAATTTTATGAAAATCTATTAAAAATCTGATTTTAATCCCCACCAAACAAGGATTAAATACTTAAAACAACTTATAATTGTTTAACATTATTCAAAAGATGAGCTTTACAATCTATTTCGAATGGAGAATATCTAAGAGTGTATTTGATTGAATTTATTTTTATGAAAAAGTTTTCTTCTTTTCACTCAAGTTCTTATTTTTAGGGTGTTTGATTGGCATTTTTTTCATGAAAAATATTTTCAAAATGTTGGTCAGGTAACCATTTTTTCTTAAAAACAAGGAAAACATTTTTTGTAGGGAGGGGTGAGTACCTTTTATTTTTAAGGCAATTCACTCTGTACGTCTCATCTACCCACCGATAAAAGATGGACAAGTATAATATTTTCTAGATTGAAAATTAAACAAATCAAACACATTTAATTAATGATTTTCATGCATACAAGTTTTATACTTGCAATCAAATATACAGTAACAGTAACACGAATATTCAAAGATAGGACGGTATTTTTAGTAAAACCACTATTTCATTACCTAACCTATAGCATGCGAAATAGTCTCTTACGTAATGATAGTTCATTGTCTATATTAAAACAAATCTGAGACCATTCGTATAATCTTTTGTTTCCTTATGCACGTGCTGCATCAAAATTTGCAATTTAGTATTTTGTTTTCTTGCCTTAAAGATAAATGCTATGTATGTGTTCATATTCATTTCACGAGTCACAACTTACTAGTGGATAAAATACTCACAAAGATATTATTAAACAAATTATTTTTAAAAGATATAATATCCTATATTACTTTGTATAACATTAATGTACAATAGAAAAAATTGACACTACATACTTGTAAGTGCATGTGGTGGTTAAAAATGTTACATCTCAAAATTTAAGTCCCTGTTTGACCTCCATTTTTTAAAATTTATTTTCTTCAAATTCATTTTCAATCATACATATTTTATCATTTTTTACTAAATTTACTTAAAATCTAATTTTTGTCCAAACTAAAAGTATATCACGCGTATTTTGAGTAGTCAAATTCTAGGGTTTCGAGATCCTTAATTTTAGAAAACCAAGGGAATGTTAGCAAGAGCCAAGAATTAGTTTCTTTTACTTTTCAATGAATATTACATTCTATGGAATATATATATATATATATATATATATATATATATAATGTTTTGCAGTTTTCCATGCCATATATTCCTCTTAAATTATTTTTTAGTACAGCTAAAACAAGACAACCCTTATCTAGAGACTGACCAAAGAATTTATTTAGTTCATGTTTGATAATCATCCATGGAGAGAAATAAAGTTTTGAACAGTAACTTTTAGGAAATCGCATGGTTTAAAAGTATGATTTTTTTTTGAATTTATGTGTATAATATTTTACTGTATAAATGTGTGGTTGAAAATAAGTACGTAGAATAAATAGTTTGAAAATAATTGATGTTAAATGGGGGCTTAATAAAATATTTGGTCCGTACTACTAAATCTTTGTCGGATGCTGATGTCTTTTCTAGGGCACACCAGTTTTATTCCTTATTATTTTTTAAATATCACTTTTTCTTCATTCCATTCGAGTTCTAGAAATGAACTCATCTCTTTGTCCTTTTTCTCTATCCATATTCTCCATGTTTTATTTATTTTATTTTATTTTTAAGATGATACAATCTTTTGCTTGTAATTTCAATGAATATTTATTTATGTTGCAAACTCAGTGTGTATTTTATTAATACTTCAGTTCTTTCCATGATAATTTGTTAAAGACAAATTGTTCGAAAATAAGGATAAAACGAATGAATAGAAATAAGTAGAGAAATGAATTGGGTAATTCGAAAAACCCGAACCTCCTTAAATATGAATTTTCGAGGAATCACTAACCTCATAAGACTAACAAAGTTTGCAAGATATTTCATTCCTTACCTTATTCATTGGCCGTTAAAGATTAAATACTAGATAAGTCCTTACATTTTTCATCTAATATAAGGACCATCACTTGACTCCATGTCATCATTATCACCTAAAATTATGAAAATTAAAACTACTAATAAAAATCCTCTATTAATACTACAATCATGCTACATGAATATCAAAGTTGACATAAAGTTTGATATAATATTACGTGTCATTTTATAATTGGACAATTTAAATCACAATTAACTTTTACATTAAATCATTTACAGCCACATGTAATTATGTTAGGCTTTCTTTCAAATCCTTTTGATAAAGTAGCTTTATCCATTAATACTAAATTAGATTAAATGCGAGTCTAATATGATTAAATTTAAATTCAAATAATTATAAGTTGTGATTTCTATGAAATATGTGGATAATAAATGAGTAGTAGTTATGAATCTTACGAATGTGTAGATGAAAAATATGTTTGATCATATAAATTAGTCACTTTCGAGACACGCATTCAAAGATAAAATTGCATCGTATTATATTGAATAATAATTAAATACGAAAAAAATTAACTACATGTAACATAATTGCCAGATCATGTGAAGAGTAAAGCCACTTTTAGGTATTCAAACTATGTAGTCACAACTTTGTGTTCACATAATGAAGTCGTAATTTGGTGTTATCGTGCAGCCGCAATTTGGTGTTTATATTATGCAATCTCAATTTGATGTTCACATAGCTTTTTATTCATAACTTGTAGCATTCCATTCTTGTGAGAAAAACAACGAAAAAGAGAGTTTCAAAGAGAGAAAAAGAGGGAGTTTTCTTTCAAATGCTTACAATTTTTCCTTTGTTTAAAAGAGTATATTTTCACCTATTATAAGAGAGAAATTATTGTTATTATGCTCTCCTTATGGTAAAGAGAAGTTATTGTAATACTTTTAATATAGTGAAATTTTTTATAGTTTGCCTGCTGTATTTGTTCATTAATTTTTCCTTATTTTTCTCTTTTCTACTTTAATAGTATTTTTGTGCTTTGCACCACAACTTTCTAACAATTTTTATGTTTGTTTCGTCCTAGTTTGATAATATACATAAAAGAATGTCTCTTTTTGTCCTTTCTTGTTCATGCTTGATCATCGGATTCCTCATAATTCTCTATTCTTATTCAAGATCCCGATAGATTAGTATATAATTAAGTGGAACCCTAGTCCCTATGTTTTGGCCGCCTTATGAATTATTTTAACCCTATATAAAATACAAGCATAATTTTTTGGGGGTCGAAAAAGGAGTCCAAATAATATTTTATTCTTGGTGGGGATAAATATATATCATTTTCTTCCATGTGGAATTCAATTACGGTCATCAACGGAATCAGCTAGAAACATTTCGAAATATTATTCACCTACGGTGATGGGGAATATCAATCACTGCTTTTAATTTAATAATAATAACCTACAGAATATTCGTTAGCAGAGATGGATTTAGTGTGGAGTAGTGGGGTTAGCTGTCTCTACACTAAATTTCAAATTTCAAAATTTTGTCCAATTTTTTTTCAAGATTTTCAAAAAAATTCTTATTGTTTTCAATTTTTGCCCCTGCAATTCTTTTATCCTAGCTCCGTCCATGTTCGTTAATACTGATCATAATATCAATCCCCTATAAAAATCAACAATTGAAATAAATCATTTTCAAATGTTCAAAAATTAATTTAAATCATTCCCTTGTGAAAATATTCGTATCCTAGGTGAGCTTCACCTACGAGACATCCACAGATGAAATAAATCACTTTCAAAATAAGAAAAAATAATAATTAACCGATATGGAAAATTCATAGATGGCACTAAATCATACACCTATGGAGGTTCCATACGTAAAAATAATCACTTTCAAAATTAGGGGAAAAAGGTTGACATTACCTTCTGAAAATCAATAGGTGAGATAATATTATTGAAAGTGATTTATTTCACCTATATATTGATCTTCCTTAGGTTTAAAACACACACCTTCGAATTTCCCGTAGGTTATTGGTTAAATTTCATTTTCAAAATTTTGAAAGTGATATATTTTAATTTGATGTAAGTTATAATTTATTTGCACCTTCGATATTTTCATGGGTGATTTTTTTCATTTGAAAATTAATTATTTCTATCTACGAACTTCTAATAGGTGAGTGATATTCATCTCAGTATGAAATCTCAATATGTGGTGGTCCTTTTTCTCTTCGTCTATTGTTTCATCTCGGATTTTCTTTAAAGTCGCTAACAATCAATTTATTTTTATTTTTATAACAAAGTAGAATTTCATTCAACTTGAATAAGAATTACATCATTGCATCATGCTTAGTAATGTGTGAAACAAAATCCGGAGGATCATTCCACCACACTACCAAGTCATTTAGATACCAAGAATTCCTAGCTAGATAATGTGCTACTGAATTAGATAGACGACTTACATGCATCACATCAATATTCGGGAATCTATTCATTAACAATTGAATCTCTTGTATCAAGTTACCCTATAGGGAGAAGGATTCATTCTGTACCTTTGTTACTTCTTGGACCACCAACAATGAATCACTTTCGACTTGTAAGTTCGGTATGGACAAAGGTAAGCATATTTGTAGGCTTGTCAACATTGCTAGAAGCTCCACCTCCATTGGATCCATACTGCCCCTCTCTGGTTTACTAGCTGAGAAAATTACCTTTCTTGCTGCATCTCGTAGGACCATCCCCGTCCCATATCGGCATTGATCCTCAAATAAGGCCCTATCCACATTAAGCTTTAGGACCCCTTCTGGTGGTGCACTCTACCCCTCACTGCAAGATTCCCTTTTTTTTTCTCTGTTCCTTTGCATATTTAAATTCACCAGCAATATTAAGAACATGAGCAATGACCATCAATGTAGTTATCATCTTTTGCTCAAAAAATATTGGTTTCGACTGTACCACAATCCCGACAAACATAAGAATAGTTCACCATGGATATTCCTGTTTATTACTAGATTCACTATATTGTTGTATCTCGTTGCTCATGATTGTTTTTTAAGAAGCTCAGCTCAGTTGACAACACCGGCTCAATTCTAGAACGGTATAACAATGCATGATTTATATCTTCTTCCTCTTTGATGCAGAATGTACAGATTGCATCTTCGACTACTCTCTTGATCATTAAGTTTCGAAGTGTTGGCAGCCCATTGTGGCAAACTCTCCAAGCAAATACTCTTATCTTGTGGGGGGTTTGCATTTTCCAAATTTTATTCCACATTTTCCAATTGATCATCAGCATAGGACACCTCGCCAAGGGGTTTATCACCATAAGTCTTCAAAAACAGCCTATAACCACTTCGAACTGTATAAACATCATTTTTCTCTGGTCCCCTAATCATTACATCCGGTTTGTTTTGTCCTCCTAGTAATTGTATTTGGAATATCTCATATGCATCTCTTGGATGTATCAATCTAGACACCTTCTCAATATCCCATCATCGAGTATGCTCATCAATTAGTCGAGATATTGTCCTGTCTCTTTGGTCTTCAGTAATACCATCTGGGCAACTTATTAAACGATGGTTCAGTATCCAATAATCATTCCTATATTTATCTTCTTTCCATCACTGAATCTCCATTTGCATTCTTCAAATAACAGCTTCCTTGCCTCCCGTATGCCTCTCCATACATATGATGGGTTTGCTCCTAATTTAGCATTTTTAAGATGTCCATGAGGGAAGTATTTAGCTTTGAATATCCTTTTTATCAGTGATCCTTCATCTTGTAGAATTCTCTAGCCTTGTTTTGCTAAGAGAGCCATATTGAAAGCATGAAGATCTTTAAACCCCATACTTCCTTTCCCTTTAGTCTTACATAGCTTCTTCCAACCTATCCATTTGATTTTGTTTTCTTCTCTTTGTTGTCCCCACCAAAATTTTGCAATCATATTTTCTAACTCCCTACATAAAGATATAGGGAGCTTGAAGCAATTCATTGTGTAAGTGGGAATGAATAGTGCAACAGCTTTAACAAGAATTTCTCTTCCACCCTACGACAAAAGCTTTTCTTTCCACCCTATTAATTTTTGCCATACCTTTGTCTTTAAGTTCGAAAAAGCTTTCTTCCTGTTCCTGCCTACCATTGAGGGAAGTCCCAAATAGTGGTCATAATTTTGGTGGTGTTGGATACCCCAAAAATCCTGTATTTTTCATTAAGTGTTTGCTGGTACAGATTTGCTGAACACCATAGATGTCTTTCCTCTGTTCACTTTTTTACCTAAAGCATGTTTATACTCTTCAAGTAATTGGAGTATATGTGTATTGGACTGGAGGGAAGCTTTGCAAAAAATGACACTTTCATCTGCAAACATGAGGTTGTTCACCTTTAGGGCTCCTCGGCATACACGAATTCCTTCCACCTTACCTTGATCATCAGTCTATGTAGTAGAGAAACCAATCCTTCACTGCATAATAGAAATAGGTAAGGGAATATGGGATCCCCTTGCCTAATCCCCCTAGAAAGGTTTACTGGCACTTTTGGTTCTCCATTAATCAAAATTGAGAAAGAAGCTGATCTTACACAAAGCATTATCAAATTTATCCATTTCTCTCCAAAACCTATTTTCTCCATCACTGTTTGAAGGTAATGCCATTCCACCCGATCATAGGCTTTACTCATATCAAGTTTAAGTGACATGAAGCCTATCTTCCCTTGTCTATTGGTTCTGATAAAAGGACCAGCTCATATGCTACAAGAACATTGTCAGAAATTAATCTCCCCTGGACAAATGCACATTGTGATTTGGAGATTAAGACAGGTAGTATTCTCTTCAGTTGATTAGCTAGTACTTTAGAGACCAGCTTGTAGATTACATTGCATAGGCTAATCAGTCTATAATATGCCACAGACTCAGTTTGTGTTTTGTTTTTGAGAATAAAAGTAACAAAAGTGTGATTTATCGATCTAGGGAAGACACCATTATTCAAGGCATTCAACACCGCACCAATGACATCATTTCCCATAGTAGACCAGTATTTCTGGTAAAAAATAGGGGCCATACCATCAGGTCCTGGAGCTTTGGTGGGGTGTATTTCATTTAAGGCTTGTTTAACCTCTTCAACTGTGAACACTGAGTCCAATGTCTCCTTCAATTCGGTTGTTACTCTTCCCCACAAATTCTCTAAGAAATGTACATCGGCCCTTTCTCCATTAGATGTGAATAGATTCTGAAAATAATTCAATATTTCAGCATCACTTTCTGCACCAGCTTTCCAACTACCATCTGAGCTCCTAACTTGTCTTATAAAATTCTTGGATTGCCTCTATGACGCCTTATAGTGTAAGAATGAAGTATTTTGATCACCTTCAGTCAGCCATTGGACACGTGACCTCTGTCTCCACATAATTTTTCCTCGTTCAAGCCACTTGTTCACCTCCATCCTAGCTTGTTTCAGTTCCTCCTCAGATGATCTATCCGGATTCATCTCAGTTAGGAGTTTCAACTTTTGTTTGGCCTTTCCCAGCTGGTCATGTACGTTACCAAAATGTTGTTTGTTCTAATTAGGTAAGAGATCACCACAACACTAAATTTTTTTACTGATTTCACTCATTTCATCAGTAGCACTGCCCTGTCTCCTTGTTATTTCCACTACATCTTTGCATCCCTTATCTTTTGTCCACATAGCTTCAAAACGAAACAACTTAGCTCATCTCCGTTGTGAAGATTCATCAGGTAACATTTGGAGATTGGAATGTGATTAGGATAGGCGGCAAAACCATGCTTAACATAAGCCATTGGGTACATGGATTTCCACTTGAAGTTAGCTAGTCCGGTTCAGTCTTTCTCTTATTATTTTCCCCGCTTCTATGTTGTTGCTCCAAGTAAATTTTTATCCACGAAAACCCAAGTCAGCAAGGTTATAGTCATCAAGAACAGTTCTAAAATCTTGGATTTGTCGATCATGTCTGTCCCTTCCTCCACTCTTTTCATCTTGACTTAAAGTCTCATTGAAGTCTCCCATTACCAACCATCTAGTTTCTCTCGGAACATGTAGAAAATGCATCAGATTCCAAGTTTCCATCCTCCTACTAGCTTTCGAGTGCCCATATATTCCTATCAAAAACCATAATTTATCCGTATGTATCTCCATTGACGCATGAATGTAGTTCTTCAAGAATTTTTTAATACTAACTGTAACGTCATTCTTCCAGTATAATGAAATTCCTCCACTTCTACCCTTACTACTCACAGAAAAACAATTATTAAAACCCAAACGATACGTCAACCGATACATCCTGCTTTCATGTAATCTTGTTTCTTGCCAAAACAAGATTATGGGATCTTGCTCCCTGACTAAATCAGAGAGTGTTCGAACTCCCTATGGGTTCCCAAGCCCACGGGAGTTCCAACTTAGGAGATTTATTGTTCCCGACAGGGCTGTTGAACAGTCTCTATCGATATAAGATCATGGTTTTGGAAAACAGGAGGTTCAACTACTACACCTTGATTCCTGTCCTTTACCATGTCATATTGCACCTTCGTTTTCTTTTTTGTGCTTTTCCCTTCTGTGCCTTCACTTGGTCTCTTTTTAGTTTCAGCCCCAATATACAAATTTGGAGAATTATCAGTTACACGAGCTCGTTTCTTCCAAGTAGACCGGCCTCTGCGTTTGTCTAATTTTTGTGTAGCCCCCAGGCATGTATCTTCATGAGGGCTTGGGTTTTTAATTGGGCTTGAGGCTTGGGTTTTTAATTGGCCCAAGCCTGATGGGTCAAATGGTGGCCTAATCGCCCTTTCACTCTGCACATTGTCGTGGCTAATATTCATATCCTCAGATTCCGCATTTAATCCTCCATTCAACATGGTCAATTGCTCCACTGCAATCAATTCCAGATTTTCATCGGGTAACTCTTTATTTTTCAGTACCGTATCTTGCGAATTCCCACCATCTTCACTATTACCAGCAGTAATCCTAGAAGAGAGATTTGCATCTTCCATCACCAGAGTTTCGTCGTGGCCTCCACCCTCCTCCGCTAGTTTTTCCTCTACCATATCAACTTTCATCACAGATGTATTGAAGTTGGAGGTGGGGAAAGCTTTATACTTACGGTTCCCCACCTCTGCTTTTAACCAACTGCCATATTACTTCATCCCCATGTCTGTATCCAAAGCTTTTGGGTATCGGGTTTGATCATGAATAATTCTTCCACATTTTAGACAAAACCAAGGGAGCTTTTCATACTAGATTGGTACCCATGTCTTGATTCCTTCCAACATTACCATTCGTCCCCTTGCAAGGGGTTTCCTCAGATCCATTGCAATTTTGACTCGCAGCGAAATGCCCCTTCCCACACATCTTCATCAACTTTAATGTCCTCTACAGTGCCCCCATCAAACTCCCTAATTTGATACCCGTCTCTTTTGACATGCCGGCAAATGGTAAGTTGTGGAATTGTACCCACAACGCCACCACATCAAAACTCATCTTGCTTACTGGCGTGTATCCATCAAAAGCATTCATTACAAATACCAACCCATCAAACGACCATGGTCTTCCTTATGGTTGGCAAACGTAATTACAAATATGTTTCGTCCCATCACAGTTTGATTGAACCACCGATTTGCTTATTTGCCTCTCCGACCAGATTTTTCCTATCAGACTCCGATCGCCCTTCGCCATCACCATCGTAGCTCATTCCCCATCTATATTCACTACCTCATCCTTGTCGACGTTCAATCTAAGACTCTCCCACATCTCCTTCATCTTTTCCATGATAGCCCTCACCCAGGTTCTCCAGCACCTCGACTTTGAACCGCCTCTGCTTTCGAGAGAAAAGTAGATAGGAGACTCAAGATTGCTAACAAATTTTATTATGGCTTGAGATTCAATCTTAAAATATCAACCTTGTTAAAATGAGTAATTCAGTATTTTAAATACTGATTCTTTTTATTTTGTGATATTTAAATGTGAATTTATCAATTAACAAGCACCCACAACTCATCTGAACAGATCAATCCTGAAACTCTATATACTTATTTTTAGTATTAATTGGGTATAATTCCTCATTTGAGTTTAAAAAACTCTAATTTCATATTATACTTTGTTTTTCATATTAAAATGTCAACATTATTAAGATGAGTAATACAAGATCTTATATATTAATTGTTTATTTTATAATCTTTCGTTATGAAATTTATTCCTTAACAAGCTTTTTGTCAAATTTTACTAGCACTTACACTCCATTGTAAGTAGGGAAAAAATTGCCAATCACTTTCCATATATATATATATATATGTATGTAATTGATCTTCTAAACACTGATACTTAATTTATACTATACACTAGGTGATGTGGGATATCTCCCACCACCTATTGTAGTGTGTCATGTGGTATAACACAGCACTTACAATATTTGGTATATCAACCTACTTTCACTGTCCATAGAAACTACAAGCACAAAAAGGAAGTGTCGTGGCACACTACAATATGTGGAGTAATCAATTTTGTAGCAAATTATTATCTCTCATACCTATTTTAGTGTGCCATGTCCTTGGTGCCATACATGATAAATGAATTAATACTTTAAAATTTTATATATTGGAGTTAAAATAGATATTTAATCAAAATTATCTTATTTTACATATTTTTATATGTTGACCTATGGTTGATTTTATTCTTAATATTTTGATCATAACAAACAAGATTAATATTATTTCTAACAGTTGATTTTGAGTGAGGATAGCTCAATGATAAAATCAAACAAACATTGCCAAAATCAATAGATCATAAATTGGACTCGAAATAAAGATCAAAGTTGAAGTTAAGTATTCAAGTAAAATCATTCTAGATGAGAGCTTTAAAGATCAAAATCAAGACTATCAAATCGGACTCATGAAAAAGGTCAAAATTAAAGTCAAGCTTAAAGCCAAACGTC
>CAIGRS010311831.1:0-10454 GCA_903798395.1 Fraxinus floribunda
CATGTCATGTAGATCTCCGAAAACTAATGAACTCTTCTTCCTTTTAAATTCACAACCATTTGACACTAATTAGCAGTATGATTATTCCCTTTGACTTGCCCCGTGCCATGGGGCATGGGAAATTTGATGGCGTAATGGTACATTGATACTATTTCCCTGAGGTTAAACAGTAAATGTTGTCCCATAATTGCATCATAAAAAGGACTTTGAATTCAGAACCACAAACTCCGCATTCACTTTATTTTGGCTAGAAGAATCTCCGACCTCAACAGGGAGTTTGATCACTCCTTTTGCTTCAGAAAGGACATCGTCTAGTCCCATAATCATGTTTAGATACGGTTGCAGAAAACCAGAGGGATTCCACTTTGTTCCAAGGTACCAGTGTAAAGTATGTTGAGGGAGCTCCCAGTATCCACCAGAACTTCGGGGATGTCGATTTTGGATATAAGTACTGAGATTACCAGAACTCTAGGGTTCTTTAAACAAAAATTGGTCATCGATCTTCTTCTTGCAATATTTTTCTGAAATATCGATCTTGGAGAGGTCGGCTATTATGGGCTTTTTGGACTTTGGGACCTTGGTATGCTGATAATGTTGATTTTTTAGCATTTGAATCTAAGGACTAGGGAGATCGATATTATAGGCTCTTACTTCAACCTGGTTTCTACGTATTACCCCTGGCCCATTTGGAGTTGGGAACTTCATGTAATAGTGATATATCGAAGTAACAGCCTGCAACTCGTGTAGTAAAGGCCTTCCCAATATGGCATTATAATTTGATGGGAGGTCCACAACAATGAAATCGGCTAAGATTCTTCTATGACAAGGGGGTTCGTCGAGATCTACACTGAGCACTATCTGCCCCTCTGGCTTCAATGGGATCTCTAGAGAATCCTTGCAGTCTCCTGGAGTATGGTTGAAGGTACCGATCCTGTATAGCCATCTGCTTCAAAGTTTGATAGTAGAGCACATTTATCGAACTCACATTGTCTACTAAGGTTCGGTGTTGCACTCTCGCCACGTTCATGGTTATTACTAGCGCATTGCTTTGGTATTGTAAGATTCCTTATGCGTCCTTTTCTGAAAATCCAAACCATTCGGGGTCCGGTGAGGTGACGACCTCCGAAGCTGGGCACATTACACTATAGTTCTGCCAAACATGAGCATTACGTACCAATCTGTGCATAGTTTTTTGCGAACCCTCAAGGCATTGATTCCACTTATCAATGTTCGGATCTCGACACGAGGTTGTGGGTCGCGAGCTTGGGACACAGGCCGAGCTTGCTGAGATGTTCCTTGCTGATTAAGCTGTTGGGACCCAACGGGGTTTTCTTCTTGAGGCTTGGCTACAAATTCCTGCAGGTGACCTCTCCGGATGAGTGTTTCCACCTCTGCCTTCATATTTCGGTAGTTGTTAGTGTTATGCCCTGTCGTTCTATGATAACGACAATACTTTCCTTGATTTTCCTAGTTATTTCTTTCCTTTGTTGTTGAGGTCGGCGGAAGGTTTCTTTTTCCTCAATTTGTAGAAAGACTTCCTCTAAGGTTGCATTGAGGGGGTGATATTCGCGAAATTTTTCGGGATATGGCCTAGAACGACCTTGATCCCTTATGTCCCCGTCTTCTTTCCCAACCTGGATCCCTATCTGTCTATTTTTCCTTTGTCCATTGTGGAGATTGAAGGACTTGCTTGGCATCCTCCTGATCTGACGTGGCTTCCTCCACACTTATATATTTCTCAACTCAATCCAAGAGTTCCTAATATGTCTAAGGTCCGGCCTCATGGACAACCACCAGAATCTTGTCTTTGGTCTTAAGCCGGAAAGGACCGCCATAAGTGAAGCGTCATCAGAGATTTTTTCCACCTCCATGGATTGTTTATTGAACCTGTTCAAGTAGCTCTTGAGGGATTCGGTCTATCCCTATTTGATGCTTACTAACCTCTCCTTTGGTGTAGTCCCCACCTTTGATCCCATGAACTGGGCGAGGAATGCCGAGGCTAGGTCATTCCAGCTTTTTATAGATCTTTAATATAACCTTCTGAACCGTCGCTGAGCTTTATCTCCCAAGGTAAAGGGAAAGCACAGCACATGATGGCATCTCCAACTCCCTGTAGCTCCATCCAAGAGGCGTATTTGTCCAAATGACTAAAAGAATCTCCTTCCCCATCATACCCGATTAACTGTGGCATCTTCAGCTTTTCAGGTAGCGGTCCCGCCGCCAAGATATCCTCAGTAAAAGATGAGTGGCGTTTAGTAAGGTATTCTTCCGTGCTTCCTTTATTTTTAGCCTCCAAGTTCGCTATTCGTTTCTTGAGGGCGCTCATCTTAGGTTCAGGTCGTTCAGCAGGATGGTTACCGCAGGGTTCAGCATGTTCTTTTGTAGGTATCAAAGAATGTTGGGAGCCCAGTGTGTTGAACACATTATTAGTCCTTCTAGTAGTTGGTTTTGTTGCCATAGGAGAACTTTTGACTTCCTCAATTCGACTTTTGGAAGATTCCTCACCTGAAAATTGTAGGGTTCTCTTAGTGGGAAGTCGCCTGTTTTTTCCTTAACGTGGAGACTCTACCTCGATATCCTGTGATAGATTCCTAGTTTGATTTTGCTCCAGCCTACTAACAATGTTTGTTAGTTTATCAATGTCCTCCTTCATTGTCGCCATTTGAGGGTCAGTGGTTTCTTTCTGACCTCGCCTTTCAGGGTTTCTTGGATTATTGGTCTACTCCGGACGGGTATGATATTGATTTTCAGATACTGAGATTCGTCCTGATACTATTTTATGAGTTTTTATGAAGAGATAGGACTATTTTCCCAGTTGGGCTATTTTCCCAGTTGGGCCCTCCTTCTAGCGTCAAATTGTTGACATTGAAAAATGTATGAACAAAATCCAGGTCAACTTAAGGATTGAACATGAATTTAATTGAGGATTAATCGAAGGGTTACAAGATGATAGTACAATAATCTTTTTCTCTAATTATAGGAGATATTTGAAATACAAGAGAAATGCAAGAAGTTTGTATATTTCCCTAGAATTTGTGTCCTCCCTTCATCCTATCACTTCCTTATCTTTATATAGGAAAAATATGCATGCATACAGTACCCATGTTTTGTCAATCCTGATATCGAGCTGAATAAGTACATATTTTGGCATAATAGGATTGTGGCCGAGCTCAAACCTGTCAGCTGATCATTAGTTACTAGTATAAGTGGTCCCTAGCAATTAATGCATTACTTAGGGAAAGAAGCTATGATTTTTGATTAGGGGATAATGTGGGCACTGACATGAGATTTTTACACATGCACATGTTTGATTGGTAACTTATATATTCAGTCAGTGATTCTCGATCATTATTCACTATTCCGCCTGAAGGACTACACAAGCTTCCTGAATAAGCTACTGGAAATCCGAGTTGAGCTCACACCTCCGAGCTCGCATTATTATCTCTCCATTGAGTATGTTAATCCGAACTTAGCGATCTCGGAGGTAGGTGTCAACATTCCACATCATTTGTTGGTAAATTATTGTATAAATTGTTATGTACATATAAAACAAACCATGAAATAATGGGCTAAAACGTTAATTTTCATGCTTAATTAAAGTGGGCTGAATGCTACTATTATATTAATTCAAGTATAAAATTTATTTAGCAATGTCATAATTAAATCTTATAAAACTAGAAAATGGTGTAGTGTATTTGCAAGTGTATGCAAGTAATCATATTATTTATCATTTTTAAAGTAGCAGTCAAATAATATAAAAAAAAATTATATTGTAAAAGAAACAATTGCGTTTGTGCATAAAAAATATAATTTGCTACGTACTTATTCATTAGTTTAAAACATTTATTTATGAAAAATAGTAGAATAGACATGTCATCTTGTTCATCACAAAGACGGATAATGATTAATGTGGATGTCATGATTTTTTTTTTCCCGACATCCCTATGAGGTAAAGCATTGACAAATAATGGAGTCGCAATTTTTTTCATTTATCCCTATAATTTTTAGCGATAAGTATGTGTTGTCGAAAAAAAAGGTAGACTCAATTGCATCACCAATACTTTGTTGTAAGAAATAAATGTTTGTTGATATAAGTTTCCCATCAAAAAATATTTTGGCACCATGCTTCTCATCGTGTTTTTGGCGAAAATCTTTATTTTTCGTTGCATCTTTTGACATTTTACAACAACTTTTATGTCGTCAGAGATTTTTTTGTACTTATTTTTACCCCAATTTTTTTTTGCGACAACCTTTAAATACATATTGTGCTAAATCTCTTATTACGACATACTTTTATATATCGCAATATATCTTGTCGTTAAATCACAATTTTGTTGTAGTGGATTATTTGAAAATATTCATCTAATTTAAAATTTTCAGGAGTAATAACTCAATATTCTTGTAGAATACAATATTTTTGAAGTTATAATCTTTGGGAGCAAGTAATATTCTACTAAAATATCGACATAATATAAATATCTACTTCCTCAAAATCAATAGCATATAAATATAAAATTATGCTTCTTCCGAAATCGTTGAATATACAAACAAAAGATTTCACAAATATGATATTAATGCAATAAAAAGACTTTTAAAGAATATGCTTAGTTGAATTTGATAGAGTTAAAAAAACTTTATAAATGCGATAGTCATATTATGAATTATTATTAAAATTTGAAAGTTATAAAGAACTTTGAATAGTTGACAGATTTTATATTTTTCAAAGAAAATTTTTAGTAGGACTTTAGAAATTTACAATTTTTTAGACAATTCAAAATTTGCTACTGTTCACAATCATTTTAGCGAATGAACAGTTGAATTTTGACCTTAACTGTTAAGTTTAAAGAACAATGAATAGTGAATTATATGTTCAAATTTCACGAAGATCGGACCACGATCTTCAAGATATCAACATTTAATCACAACTTCAAAGGCTTTCCAAATTCTACTAATTTTCTACATTATTGATCGTATATTCTTTTTCTATTTTGGATGAGCTCCATCATGATAACGTGTTATAAAATTATAAAAAAATGCAAGAATAAAAAGAAAAAATAAGAAAAAATAAAGAGAGTAAAGACTCAAAACTCAAGTGTTTCTTTCATAAAAAGAAAATAATTTCTAGATAATTCTCTTGCCTAGAACTTATTTGTATAAAAATTATTAATTAAATTTGTTTGATAAATTTAGTTTTCAATTTACAAAATACTAGATGAGAGAGAGAAATAGATAGTGAATTATTTGATAAATAAAAATTATATCTTCCTAAAAGAAATATTTTTGTTATTTTCAAGAAAGATATAGTCACGTGACCAAAAGTAGGAAATTATGCAAAAAAAATATACTTTCCAAGTAAAATATTGACAATCAAACGTATTATTAGGTTATTGGTACAAAATTCCCTAACCTTTGACCGTATTGTGCCCTATATCGTTTCAGATTGATGAAGAATTTCCTTATATAACGTTTGAGGTGTGAAGACATCTCTATCGTCCAATTTCGTTGATTTAGGCATTAAAGACAATAAAAATTGTCAAAATAAGAAATGAATAATTGTTGCTATAATAACAAATTTTTTTTTTTCAAATTATGCTCAAATTTTTTATTTGTATTACCCATAATCGTAAACCTTTAGAACTTTATCTTCCCTGATCTTAAAGGGTAAAATAATAATTTTATATTATTTCATATAAAATAATTAAAATTAAAGATTAAAAAAGAAAAAAGAAAAAAAAATGTGTACCCTACCCACCCACCCACCCACCCCTACCCTACCCTTCCTTTCCCATCCCTCCACAGTCCACACTTCATCTTCTTTCCCAATTTCCCCTCCCCACGGTTCATCTTCTTTAAGAACTTCAATAGAAGGTTGCATAGTGTAATCTATGTAGTCTACTACAAATTCACCAGGCAATGGAAGGCTAAGAATTGTTTGGCTTTGGTTGTTGCACAAAATGTCGAAGCTCGGTAGCCACAACGCCTTGGATGCCGGCCTATCAGTCGGAACGGGAAGCGGGTTTTCCCATGAACACTATCACAAGATGCAGTGCTACAAGTATCATCACGTAAAAATGGTTGGGTAAAGGAAAAGAGCAAGAACAAGAAGATCGGTGCTAAGGTTTCCACATGGTTTAACAAACAAAATCCTACATAGTTCTCTGCTAGCGAAGTTCTCTTCAGTATAAAAACAAACGCCTAATGACAGATTCCTAGTGGTCAAGCTTTTTATTTGAGTTAATTTAATCAACATTCACTTAACTTTAAACTTGTTACCACCTACTCACTCAACTTCAACGGGTTACTAAACGCTCACTCATCTTTACATATTATTACACATCCATCACTCACTCTGTAACGACCAGGGTCCCACTTAACTGGCTGTCCCGACCGTTAGATTGATGACGTACTGTCCCAACTGTACCAACATGGGTTTTTTCAGCATATTTTGTCCTCACTCGCACACTCCCTGAGAAAACTTTCCAGGGGGTCACCCATCATGAAATTTCTCCAAGCTAAGCACGCTTAACTTTGGAGTTTCTAACAATGGACTTNCCACTGTACCGACATGGGTCTTTTCAGCATGCTTTGTCCTCACTCGCACGCTCCCCGAGAAAACTTTCCAGGGGGTCACCCATCATGGAATTGCTCCAAGCCAAGCACGCTTAACTTTGGAGTTTCTAACAATGGACTTCCAAAAAAGAAGGTGCACCTTGTTGATATGAGTTGTACCTATCAAATCTTTTTAAACTTTCCTAGTATGGGTTTTACGCACTCCACTCTCGTTTCTTTTAATTAACAGAAAATTACACGAATCTGATGGAATCCCACCTGGCAAGCATGCTGGAATTAAATTGAAAGAGCTAAAATTAAACCCTCTCCCCCATTTTCACGACATTTTCCCCATTTTCACGACACTCTCCTCACTGGAAGAGAACCAGAAGAACACAGTCATCTCAATTTCTTGAAATTGACCCTGAAATCAACGTATTGGGCTTGGGAAATCTTCTCTTGTGGCGATAATAGAGGGCATAGGTGACCCAGAAAGCCCTCACATGGAAGATGCATTGTTGTAAGATGAGCAAGAAAGACCACAAGAAGGTAAACCAGTGACCCAATGACACAGCTCCTTGTCTGGTTGGGCTTAATAACTATGGTCTATTTGAAAATTCCAAAATAACCGTGGTTCAGTTGGGTTGTCGAGAAAACTAGAATGTGCACACTCCTGTTAATAGCTGCATTGATTTGGAAAATATGACTGATTTATTTTGGTGTAATTTTGAGAGCTTGTGCATGTAGGAATTACAACTAAATTTCATTTTTGTGCATTGATGGGATTTTACTCTTATTATAGTTTGCAAATTAAGGACACTACTGTAATAAGTCTTTCACATTTTGCATGAATTACTATTGGCACTTAAATGTTCTCCTCTTCATATTTTCCCTATCCACAAGAAGTAACATATTTGTTTTAATTACCTTTTCTTTTATATCCAAACATTAACCCTAGTCTTTTTTGCATTGTAGTGACGAACGATAAGAGTGAAGATTTGGTGCCACTTGAGGCCAATTAACTGACTCGGAGGATGATGTGGATGACAGTGGTTTTCAATATCAGAGAAATGTACTGGACAGAGTTCTGGTTGGGCAATTTGAAACAGCTGGGGAAGATGACGGTTCGAAATTGGATGATCCATATTATGCATATTCTGAGGAGGAGTTGCATACTGATCATTCTTCGGATGAGGAAAATAATTATTGTTTCCCTACTTATGATGCTGAGATGGAGAAGTTTAATCCACAATTAGAGGTTGGAAAAGAGTTCAAAGACATAGAATAATTTAAGAAAGTAGTTAGACATCATGGAGTTGTCACTAGGCGTAATTTGAAGTTTAAGGCGAATGATGAAAAGAGAGCACAGAGAGTGTGCAAAAAAANTTTAATCCACAATTAGAGGTTGGAAAAGAGTTCAAAGACATAGAATAATTTAAGAAAGTAGTTAGACATCATGGAGTTGTCACTAGGCGTAATTTGAAGTTTAAGGCGAATGATGAAAAGAGAGCACAGAGAGTGTGCAAAAAAAAAAGGATTGCAAGTAGGAGATTTGGGCTTCATGGAATAAGAAGAAGGGTTGCGTGCAAATTAAGACGTTCAATTCACAGTACACATGCATACGGGACAGAACAAATAGGCATTGTACAACTAAGTACATTGCTGAGAAGTACATAGAGACTTTCAAGGTTGCCCATGATTGGAAGTCAGAACTCATTATTAAGGCTGTAAGAGATGACCTGAAACTAATAATCAATAGAGTTATTGCATGGCGAGCTAGAAGACATGCGAGGATATTGATTGAGGGCTCTAACGAACACCAGTTTGGTCTGCTTTGGTCTTTTGCTCATGAGATTTTGAGAAGCAATCCAGGATCCACATGTATATTTACCATGCATGAGTCGAAGTTTTAAGGGGTTTATATATGTTTAGAAGCTTGCAAGAGAGGGTTTATGAGTGGTTGTAGGCAACTGTTAGGCTTTGATGGATGTTTTTTGAAAGGGAATATTGGCAGACAAATGCTTGTTGCCGTAGCACTAGATGCCAATGATTGTATTTACCCCATAGAAGACGCAATAGTGGAGACGGAGAATGCTAGAAGTTGGAGATTGTTTTTACTAGTTTATATTTATGATTTTGAGAATGAATGAATGGTTACATTCCAGCAGATTGTGTTTTTCTGTTTTACTGGTTTATGTTTACTCTTCCAACGAGTTCAAGAACAAAAGGAAAATTTGTGCACCTTAATCAATCCAATTTTCAGTAACCTCAGAAGTAACATCTCTTTCTACTAACTCAACCACAAAAATGAAACAAGCCAATGTATAACATGATTCATTCATTCAATAGTACAAAGATCATACAACCAAGTTACAACAACCAACTACAATCTTATTATCAGCCCCACCAGCAGAAAATCTTGGGAACTTATAGCTCTTCTTACTTAAGTTTGTATTACATTCCTTCTCAGAAGACATTCTGTGCATTACATTCAGTCTCAGAAGAAGTGGGGAGTGAATTCGAACGGCACTGAGGTCATTTTTCAACACCATATCACCAAATGTCAAATAACTTTCCTCAGTGGGAAAGTTCAGGGCAAGCTGCAACCTCCACTTCACGGTATTTGCATTGTCACTCCGGTATAACTCCATTCCTAGAACACAACATGTCTCAGTTTCCACAGCCATCTGGGTCTGAACAGTGCTATCCAAGTCTCGGGACATGAACAGAAGAGAGACCAACCCTGGTTCTTCTACATTTTTGGTCAGTCACTCTCAATTGACCGCCAAACTCAGAAGCCAATAATGATCCAGCAATATTAGAAAATGATCATCAGTTAATACCTGATCCAATAATGATCATCAATCAGCAAACAAATATTTAATCTGCCTCCAACCAACAATATTAGAAAACATAACAGAGAACGACACTAAGAGTAAAGATTCACATTCCAACCTTCTCCCATGTACACCTTTACCTGAATACTGAATCACATAAATGAATGTTAAATATTTGTATCAAAATAAGCTGAAAATGCCGGGAAAAAAAGATGAAATTTTTGAGTGGAAACAACAGGGAGTGGATTTGAATTACTGGCAAAAGGATCTGACGGAGAAGTTGAAAGTAATCTATTTTGAGTGACATTGAGTGGTTTTTGGGTTGTCTCAAAAGTATGAAGAAAATGGGCATGAAATGAACCATTTTTTACGCTCAAAGCGTCAAAAGACGCGATTTATTTTGTGGGTTTTTGTTGAGTTGGTGAATCAAGATCGTAAGTGCAGTTGAAATCATTGTTTTCTGGATTTACAGAAGAATAAAGAGTCATGATATAAAGAAGGTTGAATCTTTCTTGGTTTTGGAATCGGGTTTTGCCAGTAATTCAGATCCTTTGACCGTCGGGGTTTCAATTGGGAATTAAGGGTTTGAATTGGAGAGGAGAGAAATTGGGGGGAAAGTGTGTTGGAGAGGATAGTGTCGTAAAAGTGGGGAAAATGTGGTGAAAATGGGTTTAATTCCAGCGTGTTTGCCAGGTGGGATTCCGTCAGACACGTGTAATTTTCTATTAATTAAAAGAGACGAGAGTGGAGTGAGTGGTGGACGGGTAATATGTAAAGATGAGTGAGCATTCATTAACCCGTTGAAGTTGAGTGAGTAAGTGGTAATAAGTTTAAGAGCATCTCCAAGATGTTCTCTATTTTTAAAGAGTAGATTCTATTATTTGGAGAGTATCTATAAATTTAAGAGTTAAAATTTTGAAGTACTCCAACAAACTCTTTATATTTAACACTTAATTTTACTACTCCCAACAAATATTTATCATTTTTTTATCTTTTATTTTAACTAGTAAAACTCACTCTGTAAATTAAAATGTTAATTTAAAGAGTCTCTTGAAACATGATTTTAAT
>CAIGRS010311837.1:0-15979 GCA_903798395.1 Fraxinus floribunda
CTAATTTGGGTGAACATTCAGGCCTTAGGGCGAAAAAATCACTTGTGTTCTTTTATTATTGTTGCTGTTTCCGGTGTTTTATGGGACTGTAATACCAACAAAAATCTCAGAACATGTACGCATCGTTGCGAGGAGTTGAGGAGCCTTTGTTTTTCGAATTGGAACTGTGGCTCGATAAGTTGGCACCCACGTGGCATCATGGACCATGACGGAGGGATACAATCTAGACTGCACAATCTGAAGCGATGTGATATAAGGACTCACATTTATCCGAACCAAATGGTGAACCTATTCACTTGTGACACCTGAAACTCAATATACAAGACCTCATATTTCATTAAATTCTACACGATCAATTTAAGTTATAAAATTGATTTGTAATTCTCGCCTCTTCAAAAATTCTATTCCTCTTATTTTGCTGAAATTAAAATTTCATCCAAATTAATTTTCAGAAATAAAAGCCTGTTCGAACAATTTTAGTTCGAGTTTCTTCCATTTGAGAAAAATACTGTCAACACTTTGGTTCCACCGACAAGGTTGGTATAGTACTGTATAGACTTTAGAAAAAGCGTTGTATCTTGAGTAACGGACACCTGATAATCTTCTTATAATTTTGGATGTACGTAATTTTTGGTACGAACTTACATCGCATTGGTGCCAAACACAATTATTCTCAATATGATGCCATGAATCTAGAGGAAAGACCCTTCTAATGGCAAGTTTCTTTTCCCTATTGCACTAGGAGTTCTTTTCTTAATTGCAAATTATTTGATTTCTTTAAGTTCTCTTGGTACGTCTGGGTTTTTCTGCTTGAGTTTGTTTATTTCGATTTGATGATTTTGTTTACCGCATGTGCAAAAGTGTAAACCTGTTGTTATATTCTCGGGAAAAAAAATGGATTGTTTTCGTGTTTTCGATTGTTTTTTAATTGGGATTAAGTTAGTACTGTCGTAATTGTAACGATGCTTTCTGAATTTGAGATAGACGGGTAATCGAGAAGTGCGCCATTGATGTGTGAGTTAATAATTTTGTTTGTTTTGTATGTTTATATGGATCACTCTATGAATCTTAACGAAGTTTTGGGTGAATGGAATTTCTTGATGTTATTTTATTCCAGTTATTTTGAAATTAGCTTAATTACGCCCATAAAATGTTATTTTGGGTCTTTTCGATTGAGAAAATGAAAGTTTAAATGAAAAAATGGTTTGAAAAAGACGAGAAAAAGCTATTCTTCTGGGGTTTTAGTGGTTGGTGTGAGGAAGAACCTATGTCCAGGATGAAAATGTGTTTTTGGTTTGGTATTTGATGGGTTTTGTGCAATGTCATTATAAGTAATGAACATTTTTTCAGCATTGAGTACGTCACGTCTCTTAGCATATTGGTCCATAACTGCCATATACGAACTAAACATTGGTCTGCCCCTTTTCTTCTCAGCAGCCTTTTGCAGTATGGAGTCGGCTTTTTCGACTTCTTCAGCTTCAATGTACAGCTTCACAAGTGCATCCCAAGTCAGTGGTCCGATGACACAACCACTTTCAGCTATTCCCTTTACAAGGACCTTTCCTTTGGGCTTTGGCCAACATTTTATGTTGTACATTAACTTATAGTAGAATCAGGGATCTTTTCATCAAATTTTATCCTGTATTGCTTTAACTTCCAATGTTGAAGTCATTAGCTTGTGAGCCATTAGCTTTCTCAGTAGAGCCCTCGAGGTTTTGAGGACTAGATTCCTCTCTGTTCTTCTTTTCAGCTGAAGTAGATACTACTACGTTTGTCGTTTGATTCCTGCAAAAAAAAAATAAAAAAATAGCAGTTTTATGTTTGAAAACATTGTCGTTTACAAAGAAGAAAAAGAAAAAGAATAGAATTGCTCTCAAAACCTTTTTATTTGTTTCTTCTAATGAATATGTCTTGGTCTCAATGGAAGTGCTGTCTGAATCTTTGCAATGTATTGGTTTTCTAGAACCTGTTGAAGCTCCAGTATATGCATTTTCATATTTGGATTGGTCCCTTGTGTTAATATTTTTTTTATTACTTTTTTTAGTTTTTTTTCACTTTTTTGAATTTTTTGTCACTTTCAATTTATAGGGTATTATAAGATCGAGGACATACACCACAACATGGTTGTAAAGGGTGTTCACTTTTTTTTTTTGAATCTGTAACTTTTTAAATTTATGTCACTATTTTAAATTTTTGTCATTTTTTAGTATTTGTCACTTTTTTTGAATTTTTGTCACTTTTTAGTACAAATGGATGATACTATTTTGGTATGTCACTTTTTTTGAGTTTGCGTCACTTTTTTTCATTGTCACTGTTTTTGAGTTTGTGTCACTTTTTTTAAAAAAGTAAAAAAAGTGACGGTTTTTATAAAAAAAAAGCGACATTATTCATTTTACACAATATTTTTTACTTCCTAAAAACATTTCATATGATTTTTCAAAACATCCCTAATTTTAAGGGTATTTTTGTAAGTACCCCAAAAATCTAAATCGTTTTATGAATTTTAATTCTATGTATTAATTAAAAAAATTGGGTTCTAACATTATGGTTATCTACATGGTTCTCAAAGATTACAATCTAAGTTCGAGTCACCATGTGTATATTTAAAAAAAAAAAAAAAAAAATTAGAAGAATTTTGTGGAGTTGAAACTATTCAAAATTTCACTTTAATCCATAATTTAACAAAGTTTATGATTACCATAACTCTCCCATTTAGGTTTTCATTAAAAATGAAGGTTACAAGAAGAGGAAATTACATTTTTTTTTTACCCCCATCTCTCCTCAGATTTGAATTTTATTTTCGATCGCTCTCAAATTGTGTTAGTTTTAACTTAATTGCGACAAGAAAAACAAAATTTTGGTTACTACAAGTTTGGTTATTCAAAGCAAGTACGGTGAAGTTTAAAGTTTTTATCGTCATAATTGGTTTCTACAATTCCAAGGGATTCTTCGGAATCAAGAATTTTACCAGTAATCCAACTAAGTTTAAATGTCTATGAAGTATTCAAGTAAGAAATTTTACGAGGTTTTATGCTCACTTATACTCTGAAAATATTCAAATTGAGAAGGGGTCTTGGATCGATGAAGATTGCATGGATTGCAGCCAATGGGAGGTAAATCAAATCATAGATCAATGTTCTCATGGGTAAGATTCGATGCTTACTAAATTTGTTAGTATGGCGCATCAGCATAAGTTTTAACATAAAAGTGTGATTGGGTTTTGTGGATTTTGTCATGTAAACATGTAAAGTAGAAATTTCAACTTTCTATCCGAATTTCGAATGGTCACCCTAACCAAATTCTGCAAAGCTTTGAATGAGATCAGTGAGATTTGAAAGCTCTATGAGTTCTCTTTTACATTGGCTTTGGAATCAAGCCATTTGGACGTCACTAAAATAAAGTATGTCATTTTTTGAGTGTTTTATTTAGTCTACTCAAGAACAGCTTTTGGCATGCGACTGAGTATCCAATTGCATGCCTAATGACATCGATTTTTTTTTATTTTTTTTTTTGGGAAATTTAACTATATAGTACTTGAATTTGTTTAATAAACATTGCAAAATTTTATAAAATCATGGACCAGAAAAACAAGCTAAATGAGTTTTGTCATTAAGTAGCACGTTTCAGAGTTGAATTCCGTTAACATAAGTCAGCCTCTATTTCAATCCTTCGTTTTAGTTTCGCTTCAATAAACTAGAGCTGGCGTTATAACTCATCTGTTGTGGTTAGTTGTTGGAATTTGTACTAGGACGCAAGGATAATCTACGAAATAAAATGCATATAAGGAAAGTTTTAATTTAATCTGAATTTCTAAGACCTAAAAAGAACGTTTTTGTAACAAATTCAAATCCTAATATTTGGGGCATTACAAAAACCAATTTGACTTTATATTTACATCGTACAATCAAAAAAATAAAAGAAAACATGTTCTCACAATCTTGGGTACCACGGTTTATTCAAAGGTCATATTATAATGACCAAAACGAATGTCCGCGAGTAACTGCACTACACAAGAAATAAAGTAAACTCAAATTCTATTAAATTGTTTAGATAAGATAGAAACACTTAGGGCTCGTTTGGTTTGTATTTTGATTTTCAATTTTCGGTTTATTTTCTATTTTCTATTTTGAGTGTGTTTTAAGATTTCTAAAAAGACGTTTAGTTTGTCATTTTGAAAAATTATTTCTCAAAACTAAAAATTAGAAAACACGTTTGGTTTGAAATTTTGAAAATTTGTTTTCCAACATTTTCTTTCATTAAATTTGATTATTTAGTAAAAACTAGAATAATTTTATGTTAGAGCCTGTTTGGTAGAGATTAAAATCGGATTAAAATTGAAAAAGTAGCCGTTATTGTTGGCTTTTATTAGACGAGTGGAATCCAATAACGGCCATATTTTCAATTTTAATTGGATTTTAATTGTTACCAAACAGGACCTTAATATATTATTAAGTATTATATACATTTTAAAGTTGGGAAATCTTATAATATTTTTTCTCGCTAAAAATTTAAAATATAAGAATAATAAATTAATTTTAAAATATAGGAAATAAAAACAAAAATGTAATGACGTGGAGTTAAAATATGTTTGTCTGTGTTCATTTAAATATTTTTTATATAAATAATCATTAGTTAGAACTATTTTTATATTTTTATAACTTTTATTTTCTAGATTTTTTATAATTATAATTTTATTTTTTTAGAATTTTAGAATTTCGTTTTTTAATTTTTTACTTTCTGGAATTTATCAATTTTATTTTTTGAATTTTTTTTATATAATTTTATATTTTTATATCTTTAGTTGTTAAAATTTTATTTAAATGCTTGTTTTATATGTTTTGAGCGTTTTCGAAATTTTCACTGAAAACACACAAAACATCAAAAATATATTTGAAATTTCAGGTTTAAATTTATCATTATTTTCGAAAGTGCATTCTCAAAAATATCATACAAAACATGTTTTAGTATTTCACAAAACTAAAAACTGAAAACGACTTGAAAACAACAAACCAAACTCACCCTTAGGGGTGGGCAATGGGTCGGCTCAGGTCGAATTTGGTCCAAAATCGACCCAATCCGATATACCCGGTTTGGGGCCTTTCACAAACTGACCCAACGCGACTCTAATCCTAAATCAACCCGACCTGAATCGGGTCGGGTCCTCCATTATTTTTTTCATTTCCTGATTCAAAAAGCTCTAGCAGTAGAATTAATGGAGGAGAGAAGAGAGGATGAGGAACACAAAAATAAAGAAGGTCCAGTACCCACGGCTTCTCTACCGCTATACAATATTCCTCACCATCCAAAGCCCAATCTTGTATAAAATTTAAGCTGTAGAAATGAGATAGTTTTATAGGCCAAAAAGTTGTGAAAATTCCTGATGGGTCATGGTTTTCAGAATCTCCACATGATTTTTATCATCATGTTTATTCTCACATCATATCATTGTCCCACATTTTGTTGTAAAAGAGGCATTCAATGCAGCAGGAAGGTATGGACGTATGGAGATGAAGATCAAAAGGCCTTGATTTGGAGAAATTATAACTTGAGCTTCCACATAAAAACACCAACAAATGCTTCTCACTGACACCGGCACCAGCCACGGGACCTTCCCTGGAACTCTAGATTGCGACTGATGCTCCAGCTTCTACTCCGATGCTGCAACAAAATCAGATTGTGGCCTCCTATGGATTTAACTGGTTTCATTTCACTTAATAATTGGGTTGGTTGGGTTGATTTTGGGCGAACCCGACCCGACCCACAATTATTTTAAATTTATTTTACCCGATCCGATCTGAATTTATCCCTAAATCGACCCAACCGACCTACTCACCATTAGTATCTTAACTCGTTTAACTTATTCTAACATTCTACGATATGATCGACAAGTTTTAAAGTGAAATCGAGAGCTCGTGCTCCAAAATGGCAAGCAACCAATTTAAACGACCGTTGTCGTTTTAACAAATTACATATCCATTTGACTTTATATTACCTTATACTTTCATAAAAAAGAATGAAAACACGTTCTCACTGTCTTTGGATACTAATTGATACAAATTTCTTACTATAATAACCAACAAGCTTATCTCGTAAGTGGGTTAATACCTAAATGGTCACTGAACTTTGTCGAAAGTCCCCCAAAGGTCACTAAACTTTAAAAATCTCTAAGCCAATCACTCAACTTTGCCAATTGTGATCCCATCCGTCATCGTCCTGACTCCGTTAGTAAAATTTGACGATTTTGTCCACGTGTATAACAGAAGAAGTGACGTGGCACGTTCTGCACAAATTCATTGCCAAGTAAGAAAGTTGTTGTTAAGGTGGAAAAAATTGTTTAAGATAAAACACTTTTCTAAATTGGCAAATAAGGCAGAACCAATCATTTAAACATCCCAAACCCTTATTTTCCCCCAATTTCAGTTCCTCAAATCCCCACTTTTTCCCGTCGTCGGCAAGCAGTGTCTCCAAGCCGGAAGTCGACCCATTGAAACACTGAAGTTCTTAGCTGGAAAATCGAGAGCCCAAAAATTCTAAAATAGCGACCCGTTCGTGGTTGATTTCCCCTTCTCTTTCTGCATGTGCATATTTTTATATATATCTCTCTTTATGGATAAGTGGATTTATGTATTTGTTTGTATGATTGCAGATGTTCTAGTAGACATACAAATAGACGAAGACCCCCGACTTCAATGACTCGGACTAGATGTGTATGATGATGATGATTGCCTATTTGATCGTAATGTGACCAAAGGCATCGAAATGTGTATGCATATTGTGGAACAAGAAGAAGGCCAAGAATTAGATAGTTCCTCAAATGCATCGTCAGAGGAGCTAAACTTCTTATGTGGTTCGAATTTGGATGGGAATAGTGGTAGACTCAATTTTCCTGAATGTTATGCTGGTAGCGAAAAGAGGAATCCTCAATTTGAGGTAGGGTTATTGTTTGCGACGTTTGAGGAATTAAAATCCGTGAGTGTATCTTGAGATGGAATGGGCTACACCAATTTCAAGTTGAGTGTTCGTATGGAGAATTTGTTGTGGACATGGGCATAGAATGTGTGCCTGTAGGAGATGGCAGATTTCTAGCATTCCATGTCCTCATGCCATTGCTTGCATTTTGGATATAGGTCACGAGATAAAAGACTACGTCTTTGACTGGTATAAGGTTGAGACCTACATGAGCACATACGAAAATGTCATATATCGTATCAATGGTAAGGCGTTATGGCCTGAATGTGAACATCCCCTTGTTTTGCCTCCCCCTTGGTATAATGCTTCAATAGGAAGAAAACAAAAAAAGAAAAGAAAAGGACGATGAAGATGGACAATCCCAGTGACAGACACACTCACGGTCACAATCACAAGTAAGAAAAAAAGGTGGTGTGTACATGACATGTTCTACTTGTGGGGAAAAAGGACATAACAAAAGGCACCATAAGTTCATGAAACCACAAGTTCATCGAAGTTTAAAGTAGATATTTTTCATTTTGTATTTTGTTCAGAAGCTGCCAAAGCACCTGCAAGGATGAAAATGTGGATATCTTTTGTTTTGTATTTTGGTTTAAGAGTAGCCAAGTCTATCTGATAAATGTCGGAGTTTGTTTTGTAGTATTTTGGTTTTCCGACTATTTAGAAGATAGGAAGCAATTTTATTTGGAGCAATGTAATTACACTTGAATTTGACGGGCATTTCGTGCACTTGCAATTTGCTGGTGAATGTTATATGTAGACCGAAAAATTATCATGCTTTGTTATGTTTATGTTATGCTAGTATTTCAGATTCTATATACAGTAATTATGAACTGGTTTTAATGAGTTTTACTCGGGTTCATTCTGCGGGGGCTATTAAATTTGACTCTTAACATTTTATATGTCAAATACTCAGACCTAAAGTCTCACATCTCAAAAGTTTACTGAGTTAATTTCAAAAGAATGCATCATTTTCAGCTTACTGAGTTCATTTCCTGGTTGTCCATTGTCAAGAAATTTGGTTAATTGGAAGATATAATAATATCTCATTTACAACAAATGTATTTTTAATTGAACCAACAACTACAGCATATCTGGAGTTCATTTACCTAACATTTTCTTCACTACTTCAATTGAAATAAACTACAGCAACAAAAAAATAAATCTTACATCAGAAAAATAACATTGACTACATTACTTTTACATTGTCCAAACTAGCAACTGAAATACACTACTCAAAACAGGGGGCAACTAATGAGCTCCAACACAGAGTTCCACCAAACCAATCTCTCCATAGGCATTTGGTCGAACACTTTCCTCGCACTCATGATATCACGACATGAGCCATATTAGATGCATACCCAGCTCTAAACGCAATTTTAAAAATTCTTTCCATGTTCACTGCAATTTTAAAAATTCTTTCCGGCTTGGAGACACTGCTTGCCAATGGCGAGAAGAAGTGGAGATTGGAGGAATCTGAAATGGGGGGAAAAAATAAGGGTTTGGGATGTTTAAATGATTGGTTCTACCTTATTTTCCATTTTAGAAACGTGTTTTTATCTTAACCAATTTTTTCCACCTCAACAACTTTCTTACTTGGCAATGATTTTGTACACAACGTCACGTCACTTCTTCTGTTATACACGTGGACAAAATCGTCAAAACTTTCGACAAAACTCAGTACCTTAGTTGGTTTAACCTATTAAAAACTTCTAGCCCCTGTTTGGCACCCATTTTTTTTTTCATTCTCATTCTTCATTTCAACCACACATTCTATCAATAAAATAATATATTACACATAAACCTAAAAATTCACCTTACTTTTTTTCACCACACATTCTTTATCAAAATAATTTAAATGGGTTGTATATGTATTTACAAAACATTTATAAATATTCACATAAGATAAAAATAAAAATTATCTTATAAACAATTTAGCTTTTCAATAGTTTAAAGTTGGATATGTATTTAGGTTTAAATTGTAATGCTTATCGAATTGATTTGTCTAGAGCAATGATAAGATCACCATATGACTCAAACATGTGAGATTTAATTAAATCATTTCCATCAAAATGAATTTAATTTCAGTAAGTGCTTTTCGTCTCTTATTTAGCACGATGTTATTAGCTCTTTATCTCTAGGTTTTGAATCATTCATTTTAAGACTGAAATTTGTATTGCGAGTTTGTACAAAAAGATGCTTTGGTATAGAGAAGCAATTGTTGGAAAACCATGGACATGAAGATGTAAGCACCAAATGGAATAGATCTGCAAGAACTTGAACACATTGATGAACATTGGCCTCAAACAATATTTGCTCATTCTCCAAATGCTTTCAAAGATTCGAATGGAAACGAGTTAGCATTCATCGACCCTAAAGAAAGAAAACTAAAGCATATGAGTAGTTCTTTCAAAATGAACTTAAAAGAAAAGTTGAAAGTGTTTTGACATGATCTCAATGGTTTGGGGTAACAATATGGATTTCCTGTGTTAATTCATTAAATGGGAATTGAATAGTAATTTACAGTAATCAAATAATACACCATGAGATCAATCCAACTATTCATAAAAAGTTAACATACATTCATCAAAAGACACCAGAACAAACCAGCCATAACAATTAGTTTTCATACAAGTGATCGAAGCCTCAATTCCTACACCATTTTTTGTTATATGCATTCACTTGATTCATCCACAATAAGGCTCATGTACTTAAGGAGGTAAGGTATTTCGTGTCCCTTCCTTGTTTGTGAACATCTCTTTGATAATATATCGAGTAGAGGCAATGTTGAACTCCCTATTTTGTGTTTCAATAGGACCTAAAAAGGCTACTGAACTTGATGACTTTACCAAAAATAAATAAAATTTATCTTCCATCATTCGTTAATACGAATATATTAATTTGAGTCAAACAAGCCATACTCAAAAATTAGCAACTACGCAAGGCCATGATTGGAGAAAAACTTTCAATCCACCTATCCATATAGTTGATTTGTTAAAAAAAGACACATTCCAGGTTCGAAGTCCTTCATTTTAAGTTTATCAAGTAATAGACATCATCAACTATATATAAAAGTTTTCTAGATCTGAATAATCATGAAATTTGTGTCGACAAGATGAGCCAAATTTGTAGTCCCACTTTGCACACTCGAATAGAACTATGCTTGGCCAAAGGAGATGGAGGAGGGCGGTTAGAAACACTCCGATTTGTCATTTGCTTCATTGTTAAATTTTTTTTCAATATGATCAGTTCAAAAATGTAGACATCATCAATTCTCTAATATATCATTTACTGCACTTTCCCAGTGCCAAGGGAAAATCTTCTTGAAGTACTCCGTGTTAACGCTCTCCATCTTCTGTCCCATCCAGTGTTCTTCCTTTGCAACGGTTGTTAATTGCTTTGTCGGCAAAATATTGAATTGAATGTTTTCGCCTACTTGCATCTAAGTTGTTTTGTTGAAATGTTGCATTGTCGGCATAATATGATACTCTTCATCGAACGAGATAACTTGCTCAAAAGATATATAGATTCTGTTGTATATGAATTTTATATTTCAAAATATCGTCGGGAACTTCAAATTAAATGAATTTACTTCATGTATGAATTTATTATATCGACTTTTAAATTTTAGTCCGTGTGCAAAAAATTCTTGATGTAGAAACATTCGTACAAATGTTGATTTTTTATGGTTGTTTTATCATCGAATTTCTCTATTTGTATCAACACAAAGAATGCGGATATGAAGGTAACCACATTTTTCCAGCACAAGCATATACAAAGTCATTTGCTTCATGATTTACTGTTGTTTAAGAATTAGATTTTATTTTTCATTGTTGAATGTTTATTCAACATGATCGAGTTCAAAAATGGAGACAACATCATCAATTTTCTAATATATCTTTTACTGCACTTTAGCATTTTCCCAGTGCTAGGAGAAGAAACCCTGTTAATATTCTTCATCTTCTTGGTATTGTACATGACATCAAGTGTTATTTCTTTGCAATGGTAGTATCTATAGATGCTAGAAATCCATGTAAAGTGGCTAATATAAATTCAGCTGTAGAGCTCAAAGAGACGGAGATTTCCATTCAAAAGCCAGAATATCATAGTTTGCTTCGTATTGAATTCGAAAACAAAGCTATGAAGATTGCAGAATGGAAATTTTCTGATTTAACAGAATCGTTGTTCCGAAATCTAATTGCATATGAGTATTACTTCACATGCGGTCCTAAAAAATATGTGATAGACTATGTACTCCTCATGCTTTGTCTTGTCCATTCCCTGAAAATACAGAATTGTTGCGACTTTGTGGAATCGTTAACAACCTTTTGGGGAGCGATGAAATGGTTTATCATGTAATCAACCAGCTAGGCAAGAATATCATAATTTCTGAAAAGTTTTCGTATTCTAATATTTTCAACACTGTGAACCATCATTGTCACAACATATGGAATATAAGGATGGCAACATTAAGACAAAATTATCTCAATGGTCCATGGTATGTTTTTAATAATAGCTTACTTGATGGGTCTTTCTACACTAAGCCTCCATTTGAATACAATTTATAAATTGATTTATATATTCCGACAAAGTCAAACATTAATTACAATAAAGCATTCATAACATTTTGTGGGACCCTTTAATATTCATGTTCGTAAACCATTTATACATTTTTCAAACAAAGGCTAAAATATGCAAATAATTATTAATTAAAAACATGCGAGACTTAAGGAATAACTTACGGTATGAGAGAAAAACAATAATAACAAGTATGATGATGATCACAAGCAAAAGAGCGGCAGCAAAGACTGAAATGCGTGCCCATGGACCGTTAGATAATTTCGTCTTAATGTTGACATCCTTATATTCCATTTGCTACGACAATGATGGTTCATAGTATTGAAAAAATTAGAATACGAAAACTTTTCGAAAACTATGATATTCTTGCCTAGCCGCTTGATTACATGATAAACTATTTCATCGCTCCTCAAAATGTTGTTAACGATTCCACAAAGTCGCAACAATTTTGTATTTTCAGGGGAATGAACAAGACAAAGCATGAAGAGTATATAGTTCGTCACATTTTTTAGGACCGCCTGTGAGGTAATACTCATATGCAATCAGATTTCGGAACAAAAATTATCATTCTGCAATCTTCATAGCTTTATTTTCGAATTCAATACGAAGCAAACTATGATATTTTGACTTTTAGATGAAAATCTTTGCCTCTTTGAGCTCTACAGCTGAATTTATATTAATTACTTTACATGGATTTCTAGCATCTATAAGAGATACTACCGTTGCTAAGAAAGAACACTTGATGTCATGTACAATACCAAGAAGATGAAGAACATTAACAGGGATTATTTCAGCCCTGGCACTGGGAAAATGCTAAAGTGCAGTAAAAGATATATTAGAGAATTAATGATGTTGTCTCCATTTTTGAACTCGATCATGTTGAATAAACATTCAACAATGAAAAAATAAAATCTAATTCTTAAACAACAGTAGATCATGAAGCAAATAACTTTGTATATGCTTATGCTGGAAAATGTGGTTACCTTCATATCCACATTTTTTGTGTTGATACAAATAAAGAAATTCGATGATAAAACAACCATAAAAAATCAACATTTGCACGAATGTTTCTACATCAGGAATTTTTCGCGCACGAGCTAAAATTTAAAAGTCGATATAATAAATTCATATATAAAGTAATTCATTTAATTTGAAGTTCCCGACGAGATTTTGAAATATAAAATTCATCTACAACAGAATCTATATCTATCTTTTGAGCAAGTTCTCGTTCGATGAAGAGTGTCATATAATCATTATGCAGACAATGCAACATTTTAACAAAACAACTTAGACAAGTAGGCGAAAACATTCAATTCAATATTTTGTCGACAAGACAATAAGCAGAGAGATGAGCAACTTGACTTACCAGAGTGTATTCAAGCTTTTGCTTTTCCTACATGTCTGTTGAATTAATCATGTTGACACTTGACAAATCCCTCGTTGACAATGAAGAAGAATTCTGCATTAATGCGTGGCAAAAATGAAGGAATAGAATTGAAAAATAAATTACAATAACATAAAACCCAACATGTTATGTAAGATATGCATGCAAAATTACGCCCAGACTAAAGAAAACAAAATACAGATTATGGCGAACAAAATAAATTCAGCATCATATTCAAGTGCTTTTTTGGTAAAGGAAATAAAATCCTATTTCTTCGTATACTATCTATCCAATTATTATAAACCCTAACATAAGCATAGTGAAAAAGGCTATTCATTTCACAATTATTGCCAAAGTCCACTGACGTCTGACTGGAATTCATTTCATAAGGCCATTCATTTTCTCTTGGTTTCTAGAAAAATTAAATATATCAAATAATTGGTGTAAAAATGAAGATGTATATTTACTCAAAAACTGCTAAAAAGCCTAAAATTTATAATTCAGAACACAGTAATCTGGCATTTTATCCTAATTAATTATATAAATATAACAAAATTTCCTGTGGGTAGATCTTAATATATTAAGTATAACTAACTACAACTCTATGTCTTATTCTTCATGTGATCTTAATCTTTATACATAATTTTAGTTAATTAAAGATGATGTGGCTACTCCCTAATTAACCAAAATTATATTGATCACTAGACAATTTTTTTCTAAATTGTTCTAGGTTCTACAGTAAGCCTAAGGACAATTATGCAGCATCGTGATAGGCACAAACCAAGTATACTCCCAGGAAAGTTGGTCGGGGGAAGCCTCATTAAAAACCAACTCCTTAGACAGAGTAGCGTTCCCAGGGAAACTAGTGGCACTATGGCAAATCTGAAACTAGTTTGTGTGGAACTTTCTAATATCAACTACACAATTGTTAATGTGTTATTCATAACCTAATTATTCACCTAAATAATTGTNGAAGCCTCATTAAAAACCAACTCCTTAGACAGAGTAGCGTTCCCAGGGAAACTAGTGGCACTATGGCAAATCTGAAACTAGTTTGTGTGGAACTTTCTAATATCAACTACACAATTGTTAATGTGTTATTCATAACCTAATTATTCACCTAAATAATTGTCTAAATTTATTTCAGTGAACATTCTCAAGTCGTAATGTGCTAAAAATTTATGCACTTAACTAAAGTTTATGTATAAAATCAAGTTTTATGAGAATAATCCTAAATTCCACAAATTCTAACAATATCTAAGCTAAATGATATGTTATAATTTGTAAAATAAAATTCTCATAATAAATAGAATTGCATAATAAATAAACCATAATATCATATGCTAAATATCAATTGCATGATTAATAAATGTTATGCACTTTATAATGTTTATACATAAGTACTTATATATATTTAAATAAGCATGAAAACATCCCATAACATTCATGCATAAATAAGCATTAAAATTAAATCAAATACAAATTTTAATGCATTAATTAAACATGAGCGAAAATAAATATAAAAGCCCAACCAATTAGTTATGTGCAAAAAATTAAGCCAAAATATTATTGCATGCATAAACCTAAATTATACCTACAAATAATTAAATTCAAGCACATAAATAAATCAAATACATCAAATAACCTAAGAATGGTCATTTTTGCAAACTGATGAAATGGCCCAAAAGAATTCTGTAGAAAGCCCAAATCTGAAAACTCCAGGGGTCCCAAGATAGAAGCAAATGTATCATTTTTTAAAAATGACATAAAAAAATGGTATTTTTGATATAGGCAGATAAGAAAATGATATTTCGAAAAATACATATGAAAAAGTGATATTTTTCAAAACTGTCGTCTTCAACCTCCAGGTTTTATACTGTACAATCAGCCATTTTTGCCCGCTCTTAAGATCATTTAACAATCCGTTTCAAGCCATTTCAATCACAGAAACACATTAAATCAAGTATTAAAGAGATTTAATGCATCAGAAACCAAAGAAAATGCCAAAACACAATCAAGGCAGAGGTAATTTCATGGCTCTGATAACAATTGTAAGTGAAACAAATACCAAAACATGGTTCTAATTAATTGAAACACAAAGAACAAAATATATCCACTGACCTCCAGCCATTGAAAACGAGAAAAAATTTCAATAACAGCCACCCTGTTTCTCACACTTGCTTTATGTAATTGATGGTGTATTACTCTATATCAAAAAGCAGTTAGACTGTTAGAGGACCCAACTCTGAACATTGATGATTCGGAGAGTGTAAGAGACGAGATCTTAAAGATCTTTTCAATGTTATATTAACAGTGAAATTGTGGCTCTTGTTTCAATACATTTTTGACTGTACGTGAAAAATCAGAAACCTGATGGGAAAAAACAAGGACCATAGAGGGCACTTGATTACAGCTAGTTTTGAGGCTGCTGCAGGCTCTGCAGCAGCAGCAGCAGTAGCTGCTGCGCATAAATAGGCGAGGCTGCATTGCCTTGTCCATTTGCCTATAAATAGGCGTGGCTGCTTTTGCCTATAAATATGAGTTGATTTTTTTTTTAATTTCGTATAAATATGCAAGTTTATTTTTTTAGTTTCGTATTAATTTACTTGCTAAAAACACATTTCAAATATGCAATCTGTATAATCAAAAGTATTTATAAATCTAACTACATTAAAACAGTTGGTTTGTGTGTATTGTTCATAAGCCTTAAGCCAAGCCAAGCCATTCTCGGCTCGGCTAAGCCGCTTGAGCTGCATTTTTTTTTTTGATTAAGTATTTTAGGTTACAAATATACGTTTTAAGCGATTTAAAATTTGTTGAAAATATTTAAGTGCGACTATGATAAATTGATGGTTGATAAATTTTAAATATCAAAAATAATTTTATATTAATTATAAAACGTAAAATCGTGATTGTTTATATTTTTTTTCAATCTCAATTTCATTCCAATGTTCTTTTTTCGAACTTTATTTTTCCTACAACGTTTGATTTGATATTTCGCGATATGAATATCCATTTGGATCAATTTAAATTTTTATAAAAAAAGCT
>CAIGRS010311906.1:0-18109 GCA_903798395.1 Fraxinus floribunda
AACAAGTGGTATCAGAGTAATTCTGATATTTGCTTGTTTTGTAACATCTTTTGATTTGAAGGATGTTGTTCATGTGATTGGAGGAGATTCTTTCTTTATTCTTTTATATACGTCAATATGTGCAATTCAAACAATTTAGTCAAAATCTACTATTCTTGGTCAACTAACGATCATTCATTTGGACTTCAGCTGTATATTTCTAAAAAGTTAGGGATGTTCACTAGCACGGAATGAAGGTTAGGGTAAAGTCTACAAAAATTGAAAATGTTATTTTTTTGTGAGAAATATTTCTATTCAAAATTGTAAAATGGAATATATTTAAATGTAAAATTAGAATTACTAGTTTTCAAATATTTTCCATCTTCAATGCCATTTCCAATCATAAAAATCTCAACATTTTTGGCATGATAGATATTACAATAAACCTACAGGTACAAGCTTTTTTGACAAAATTTGAACAGGTAGTGACATGACAGCACCTTATTAGCCTTTTTTTTTTCCTTCCAATGAAAATCTTCCTAGTATATTTTCTCTTGATTTTTTCTGTACCTATAGTGCTATTCTAGATATTAATGCCCATATGATTAGATAAATCAGTGATTGTATACTGTTTATGTTACACTTTACAATGGTTCATTTTAATGACCCTTTTTTTTAAAAGTCATTGTAAATAATGGGTGTTTGAAAAGTTAATGAAATGTGTTATTAAAATTAATTGTTGACTTGAACTTAAATTAAAAGTTGAATTTTAATCGCTATCAAAGAGGGGTATGCAGTCTGAAATTGAGACTTGAGACTGCATACCCCTCTTGAGGATTAATTGTTATCCCAATGACTGGAATTTCTTGCTATCTAGAATTTTCCAGCACTAACTAGAATCATATGTCTGAAATAATTAGCCATCAGTTCATTTCATGACTTCTTTACTTGATCATCTTTTGTTCCTTGATGGCTCAATTTTTTAGGCAGGAAAGTTTAGGAAAATAAGGCCATTAATGATCCTGCAGTCTGTGGAATAACTTTATCAGTCCTCGTCTCCTTCCTTTTCTTGCTGATGAATGCATGCATATCCAACTTCCCGCGGAGGCCAATGGATATGGGAAATAGAGGAATAACCATATGCAGGAACATGACATTTATACTATAACTTGCATAGTGTTGGTTTACACTCCAAATCTCCAATGTCTTTAGCAAGGTCGCATCACTATCCATATGTTGCTCCTTGGTGGATTCAGTGGGTTTCCTTTGCTCAATTATCTGAACGTTAAATTTCATGGCTCACAAGTTTCTAATCTATATGAATTTTAAGAAATCCTTGCACTGCGCTTACTTTTGTTTGATCATTTCTAAGCGGTCTTCGCTTGTGTTTTATTGCTTTTCTGTCTTAGATGAACTTTTACATAGCCTTCTATATTTCTGATCATCCAAAATTGAACAGAAATATTTTCTACTAAAAGGACTCTAATAAACGGCTTAATACATTGTTGAGATTTAAAGAGATGTATTTAAGATTGAAATATGGCTGATAGGAATATGACACTTTTCTCATCTTGGGATTAACTTTTTTTATGTTCGACTGCAATGTGCGTAGTATGGGAATTGGGGCAAGACACAGCTTATATATTCAACGCCTGGCTCCTTATCTGGATAATCTGCACATCACGATTTTTATTTTTGTGGACATGTATGTCCAATTACAGTTGAGTCACAATGTACTCAACTCAACAATCTAAGAATATATTTTGAGGTGACCACGGGTGATAGACCAAGTCTATGCTTGAAACATTTTGGTAGTTTTAGCTTTTCTGAGTGACTTAGTTTAGGACTGTATGGTTGAGCCGCATTGTGAATGCATTGTTTATTCATATTCCTTTCCTTTCTGAGGTGTTGAATTAGTTTAAGAAAACGGTCATTGTCATAACTCAGTTTTTTTAAGTCAAAAGTCAAATGTTGAATTGTCAAAATCTTAGTCAACAAGGACTTAAATGGAATAAATTATTTTATTGGGGTTATTTTACGAGTGGACAATATTTGAGGGTTTAAGATGAAAATCATTTTAATTTTGGGGACTTACTTTTTAAGTAGTGAAAGATAAGGATTTAATGTGGTTTTATGTAAAGGCTGAAGGACTTGACTTGCAATTATTAAATAGATATATATACATATATATCCTTTTTCTCATGGTGGGAAAAAAAAAAAAAAGAAAGGAAAGGAGGAGAAGGATCGAGAGAATCGAGAGAAGAAGAAAAAGAGGAGGAAGAATAGAAAAAGAGAAGAGAGAGAGAGGAAGCCGAGGCAGAGAAAGGGGAAAGCCAAGAAGGAAAGAAAAAAGGAAAGAGGAAAAAGAAAGGGGGTTTTCAAGCTTGGGTTTCAATTTCTATAGGGAAACAAAGTAATTATTTATTGAAGAATGGTGTTAGATTTTAAAGTTTATGGAAAATTTGTTTATATTCAAAGTTTAGCAAGAATAAATAATTATTGATATGTATTTGAGGTATTAAACAAGAAGAATAGTATATATTGGAAAATTAGTGTTGTAGTGCGAAATGAGTTTGCAAATTATAGCTTGTATCTTAGATTTATTGTGTGTACATGATATAAAACACTTCGTTTATGATGTATTACGGTGAAATATGGAGTTGATGTTGAATTTTGGTATTTTAAGCAATTTTCGTGCAAAATTCATGTACAGGTGCTATTTCTGAAATTTTGCCCAAAAGTATCGTTTTTGTCAAATGTTTTGGAGACAGTTTTCTACATACAAAAATTGATGCCAGATTTAAATACTCTGAAATTTTAGTGTTGTTTTTGTCAAATCTTTGATTATCAGATTTTAAAGGTTTGAATGAAGTTATATAATAAATATTGGAATAAATTATATGGAGGCTGTACATGTATAAAATAGTGATTTAATGGATTTGATCATGTGTGGGTGATTTGTGGGTAAATAATTTAAGAGGGGAAAGTTGTGGAAATAGCGATGTAAGAATAAATATAAAAGTTGAGAAATTAAGTGGTGGATTTGTATTAATTTATTGTCAGGTTTTAATTTGAGTAATTATACATTTATTGCAGGTAGTGACGTGAAAGCTTAGAAATACTCGTCAATATGACTAAACTATTATTAATAGATCGGTGAGTAGAAAAACTTATTTTTCAGAAGTAAATATTTACTAAATTTATACTATATCAAAAGTTAATTATCTCCAATATTTGATTTGATAGTGTGATTTCCAGACTCAAATGGATTTTATAATCAGTTCTTTTAAAGTTAAATTCAATTCATTTAAAATCATTTTTTTGCGTGTTATATTCATATTACATATTTCAGTATATTTAAAGTCATTTAAAAAACCACTAGAAAGTACCCAATCAATTTTACCCACTCTACACTGATGTGAATATGTTTTCACAGTGTATGCCCAAATTATCACAGGTCTTTGGGATCATTCTCGTACACACATATGCTTTGGGCCGTGTGCTATGGTGATTAGCCTCTGGGGCAGTTCTGCGTACGTATGACCAGATTATTAGATTTGAATAACTTTGCCTTGTACATTGAGATTACTCTATAAATGGATAAGGTTATTCATTGGGTACTTATTGGTGTGGCTTTTTAATATTTCATATTATATTTATTCAGTTGTAGATTCACACATTTTCAAATATCAGATAATAGTTCATTTCAGATTATAGAATTTGATTTATTCAGTGCAAAAATACGATTTTAACTTACAAAAATGACAGCTTTACACATATTTTTGTTGATATTATATTACCTATACTTGACATATTTTACGGTTGATTATTTAGAATAAAGGGTAAGAAATTTATGATTTTAGCATGTTTCAATTCTAAAAGAAATGATCAGAATTTATAATTTCTTAAAACTATAAGAAAATAAATCAGGTTTTTCAGTAAATATATATAAATGGAAAAAAAATATGTATTCGCGAACTATCCTCATTAAGTTACAAGCTCATATATTTTGTCACATTTTTCCTTATCAGATAGTAGCTGAGTTGAGCAGCATTGGAGACTGTCGATCCATAGAGTTGAGCCACAAATTGTCATTCGTTGTATGACTCATGTTGTTAGTCTATTTGGCTCATATTTCTTTTCGGATACCTGTATGTTTTATCAGAAAAGTTAATTTGTGTATCTATATCATTGGCTCGCTGCATATTAAGTGTTTTGAGTACATTTGGGGACTTTGATGGTAAATAATAGTATATGTTGATTTATCATTATTGTATTTGGAATAGTTTGAGTTTTAAAGGACATGTGTATCATGTTTTAAGTTATATGTACGTATTTGAGGTAATTGATTATATTTCAGGTGGTTTGAGTTCATATTACAAGGGGAATTTTGTCAAGATTTTTATAAAGATAGGTCACAATCAAAGCGAGTCAAAGTTGCCTTGGTAGTAGGTTTGACATTCAGCTAGTATCTATTATCGGCGCACGACATGTGTTGTGTCCATTAGGGTGATTCGGAATGGGTCGTGATAGTCACCATGTATAGAATTGATTCTATCATGATCCATGAGTCACTATGAACATGATTCCAAATGCAATTTCATGAAGTTCATTTTCATGGAAAACTCATGTAGTCATGTTCGCTTGTTTGGCTTCCACATCTTTCTGCTAGTGACATTTTTGACGAGGAGAGGAAGATCACAATGAACTCTGTAAATCCCAAATACATCCTTGGAAACTATTTTTGTTAAAGTGCCATAGATACAGTTGAACTAGGTGATTTTGAAGAGGTTCGTAGGCTGCTGAAGGATATCGAAAGTCCATACGATGAGCAACCAGGAATGGAAAAATATGCATGCTTGCCCCCAGCATGGGCTTATCGTCCAGGTGTGTGCATGCTCTCTTGTTCCTCTTAAGTTGCGCGTATATCATCCAAACACAATAGAAGAATAATGTAGTTTGTACATAAACAGCCTGTATTATGGTTTTGTCGTTACACATCAAGTGTATTGGGGTGACTAGTTTATGAATGTAATTCTCTAGTGATTTATACATGTTATTTTTGTCGAAGTTCTATATTGTGTCACTACAAAAAAAATACCTTTTTTGAAAGTATGATGTTTATAGATACATTTTTGTTTGAGCTCGTAAGCTAATCAAAATATCTCGAAAGTTTTACTAACAATATATTCAAGTAATTACTTGTCATATGTACTGCGTTGATTAGATAAAAGTTAATATATTTCTTGATATACTTTTGATTTACACGTTCACTCTAAGTTTATTAACCATACCATTATTGTTTCTATGATGTGTAGGGAATTACTATTTTGTGAGATAGCTAAATTATCGGTCGAAGAAGTTAACTTTGATATGGTTCAATCATTTTTTTTTTGAAGTAGCAGTCTTTTGAAAATTGTTGAGATGAACTTTACATTGACAGATTGTATTGAATCGTATTCAATATTTTTATTTATCGAAACAATGGAAACCTTGATTATTAATTATTATAGGTTTGTTGGTAATCACATAAATAAATAATTTTTAAAAAATTAAATTGATATTTACGGCATGTTTAAATTGAAAAACATTTTACGGCATGCCTTCACTGAACGCCGTAAAAGGCATTCAATATACGACGTGCTTTTTAACATGTCGCTTTTTACGGCGTGTATAAGTATGCCTTAAATTATACTTTTTACTGCATGAAAAAAAGTGAGATACTTTTTACAGCGTGCAAAAGCATGCCTTAAATTGCACTTTTTATTGCGTGCAACTGAATGCCGTAGACGGCGTACTCTGCACACCGTGAAAGGTAAACCACTTTTTACGGCATGGCTTTATACGCGTCGCCGTACGCTGTAAAAAGTACATTTTGTTGTAGTGTATGTAAAAATACATTATGGCTTTTTTTGTAAGGATAAGATGACGAGTTAAGTAAAAAAAAAGGTTGAGATTTGTTTATTTGTATAGTGCGATCTAATATTGTTCATTAAACATGCATTTACTGTACATTCATTTGGGGAATGGCCGTATAAAGATTATGTCGCATGGTGCTAGGCTAGCAAATTTTAGTGCCAAAAAGAGATTAGGAAGTTCAAATGATTTCATTGAAGCAGTAACAACATTCTCCTCGATTCAATTGGAATGTAGCATTAGTTTTTTTTATTAGTCGTTAAATTTGTTGTATTGAAATCGCATCTCTCTCACGGGCATAATCCTCTTTGGACATGTTTGCTACACACGAATGAGAATCATTAGATAATATTAAAGAAGGAAAACTCGTGTTAAATTTATCATGTTTTATCCAATAAAATATTTGGTAAGTAGAGTAATGCTATGTAATATCATTTAAATTATCATGTGAAGACATTTATAGCACCAACGATGTAAATAACATTTTTTGGTAAATAAGATTAGATGATCACTTGACTTGCAGAAGACAAAATAATTTGGACCTTGCTATATTACCCGAATTTTTTACCGAATCACAGGCGCCCCCCCAATAGGGGATCGTCATGTGGCGATTCGATAAAAAATTCGGTAATCCATTAGGATGAAGTAGAATAATCCAAATAATTTATCCTAATAGCACAAGATTCTCAAGTACAAATCCCAATAAAACTTACCCAGCTAAACCTAGCTGTGGATGGTCCTTTTTACAATTATTTAAAAGATTTCTAAGTACTATAAAATTAGGACAGTGTCACAAGCAAACTGAAGAAGGTGGGTTATGTGATAAAGTCACATGACACATGTTCTTAATTAATCTTTATGGATTGTTTTGTAGAGAGTGTTCCATTAGTCAAATGAGCATCACATGTTACGCTGATTCCAAGTTCCTACCCATTAAAATACAAAGAGGAATGAATTTTCAGATAGAGTCTTGTTTGTCGACTCGTTGTGACATGCTTGGTTTAGAAAATTAAGCAGTAATTGCTCCTTACTTAATTTACTGACTTTCTCTTATGAGTGTGAGTCTCTATGGTCTATGACGGTTTCAAATACTTAAATCATCGTTTCCTTAATTAATGTCGCATCTATCCATTTGTTGGTTGTATTTTATAACTTATATATGCATTATAAAATATATTTTTAAAATATCTAGTCAAATTAGACTAGCACAAAATTTTCTACCTGCAGATTCAGACCCAAGTTTGACACTGTTGAATCAATCTTGGCCTGCATATTTGCCTTTAATTAGGGTTTTGTCAGTCTATACAATATATTTAATCAAAACACATGTTTTGTCAGTCTAAAGCACGAGGTACAACGAACAAGCAGCATGCATAACCTTTTATCAGTCCTCATATAAGCTTATTCAAGCACTCCATTTTTCACCATCATCATCATCACCATCTCCATTTCATTTTCTTTCTTAATCGGTATGAAAAACAGTCACAGAACGCTAGTTCTTCTATTAGGGTTTCTATTTCTGTATTTTCATGCTACATCTTCATGGGGCATCAACGATCCCGTTGGCGATGTTAGAAGTCTGTCAAGAAAATTGTTAAGTTCTTCTGTTACTTCCCTTCGTGTAAATGGAGTGAAGAGTGGAGCAATGAAAGAGCCTGTAAAAGCAGTGGAAATGAATGGCCTAAGGAAACGCCCACCAAGTTCTTCAAATCCTACACAGAATAAGCAGTGGCCTTTCTTGAAAAAGAAAGAAAATAGAGGGAATAAATCTGATTCTGATTCCACAAATTTTGCAGGAAGTAAACCTTGATTAGCTAGTTCTTTCTTGGTTATTAATCCCTTGTTTTAATTCTTGTAGGAATTTTTATTTATTGAGTTTTTTTTCTTTCTGTTTTATCGAGTAAATTTGTAGAATTATTAGGAGATCATCGAACAAGGGTATGTAGAACATTGTTTAGCATACAACAAGAAGTTAATTATTATTCTCGATTGTTTAGATCGGTTATATGGGTCCTTTTTGTCATTCCATTCGTTTCACTCTGGGACGGATGTAGGGGGACTGCCTGGTCCAGCTTCAGTCCACTTAATTTTTTGGTGTAAAAATAAAATAAAATTTCAAGTGTAATTTTTAATTTTAATTTTTGTTTACATATTATCCCCGCTTGTGGTCTAGTCCCGGATCCGTTCTTGGTTTCACTTGTGAGATTCAAAGCATCTAGATCGACAGCAACCAAAGGAGGTCATGGTGATCTAAAGTAGTGCTAGAAATAAATCTAAATTGTTTCAAAGTTAATTCAAGCATTTGATAAAGTGTAGATGACATGGTAAATTCATATTTTTCTGTTTGTATATTATGACCTGATAAAGGTCTCCCCACTCCTCCACCCCCCTCCCTCAAAATGCAAGTTTGGTGTCGGATTGGACTTGATATGATTAATGAAGACAAGCATGCAATATAGCTCTTTGCTTGACTATCGAGTCGGATTTTATCTAGCATCCTCAAGGTGTAACAAGTTTTTAAGCGTAATTCTTGGTAATTCAGGATTCTATTTACTTACATAGATGTCTTTCCTACATAGTATTATAAGCGACTAGACGATATTAAAAAAAGAAAAGAAAAATTGTAGTACGATGTTCATGTTTTTCTTATTCTATTATTCTTGTTATCTTGATATGCTCTGCCAGCTAACAAGAAGAGTATTTTAAATGCTGAGGAGTCCTATGTAGGAAGAATATTGATGTCTTTTCATTAGGTTCTGTGTGTGATTTATTCTTTTTTCCATTTTCTTGGGCAGAAGTTTTGACATCAAGTGTTGTCAATTCTTGGCTAATTGTAATTGGATCGTGAATTGAATGACCACTCATCTCAAAGATTAGTAATAAGATACAAGAATAGTGATCTTAAAAAACATTGCTCTAAACATGAGGGTTGTGACACTTTACTAATAGTTTTCAAAACTCGAGAGACGAGCCATTTACCATGGCAATGTGATTTGTGGAGCATTACTATCGAGATTATAAAAGATAAGAAGATATGTGTCCGCTCGATACTTGGTTTGATAGGTTTCATATCTTACTATGATAAATCAAAAGACGAATACACAAACAACGTGTTTAGCATATAGTACTGGATTGTGTAACAATAGAAAATATTTACTTATATCCCGTTTGAGCCAAATTATAATCTCATTAAAATGAAAAATATGACCGTTATCCATCAAATCAACATTTAAATTCAAATTTTCTATCTCTTGTGTGGGCCCCGGCTATATTTTTCATTCTTATTCTACGATAATTTGGCTCGAAAAATTTGACAGCGACAAGTAAACAACAGATAATCACTCTTTTTAGTTGTGCAGAAGGAATTACATTCTCCAGAAAGTCTGGAGGATCATAGCAAAAAAGCTATTCAGATTCCTTTAAAAGCTGATAAAAAATCCCTTCAATTTCTAAAACAAATCTTATCGTATCACTCAAAGAATGGACAACTACACATTACACAGCTATTTAAATAGCAGCCCTTCAGTTTTAGGCATAAGTCTTGGGATTAATCACTCTGAGAGGAATACCAAGTTTTCTGCAACATGGTTTTCTGTGGTGCAATGGGGGACGCCGAGATACATGTAATTCCCATAACTGCAACTCGGCGTCGTCATTGCACCACTGACAATCATATGTTGCCATGTTTCAAGAGTATTTTATCACGAGCTTGGCTATTTTAGGCTTCCGCGATGCTTAACTACAACTTTGAGAGTGTCAATCCGCACACAAATGAATCGCTTCATTTGATCAAATGTAAGTATCTAAACAAAGTGATTTAACAATAGTAAGAAAATTATGTTCTATATGAGCTTGGAGATTTATTTTGTAAAGCAATTTAGTGAGAATAGCATAATTATTAATTAGGCTAAAAGGCCAGTCTATGTTCGAGGCCCGGAAAAAATGCCCTGCTTAGGCAAGAAAATAGACCGACAATTCTACATTAACCATTTAAGGCGAGTCTAGGTGGAAAAAGGTGCGCGCCTTTTTTTATGAGTGATTTATTATTATTATTTATTTATTGAAGACCAGCTCAACAAAATCTTGTATTTTCATAATCATTTTGNTGTGTACTTTGCTCTTTAAGATAATGGGTCGAGGTAGAGGGAAGGGAAGGGAAGGGAACCGTCTGCTACTGACCAAGATGATCCCAGAAGCGGCAACGAAGGAAAAATTCCCTCTTTTGTGTGTACTTTGCTCTTTAAGATAATGGGTCGAGGTAGAGGGAAGGGAAGGGAAGGGAACCGTCTGCTACTGACCAAGATGATCCCAGAAGCGGCAACGAAGGAAAAATTCCCGTACAGAAGGAAAGGGGAAAACAAGATGGACGAAGAAGAAGCTCGAAATATAGAAGATGAAGATACTGAGAACAATAGTATTGGTTCATTTGACAACCAAAGTGAAAAGTTCGACTGTAACACTGAATGGGAAAAGAAGCAAACAGAATGTAGAAGCCAAAAATAAAGCTGATCCCCTGAAAGAGGAAAATGGAATCAGATCATGCATTGATGAGTCGAGCAAGTTGGAAGGCTTTCGTCGAGCTGCAGAAGCATGTGTTGAGTGCATTTGACTAAATGGAACTTCTTCCTGCATTTTTTTACCAGAAAGGGTAGTCATCTTTGTTCATTGCTCCTCAATTTTGGTACTTTAGACTTGGAATTTGTTTTGATTTTGGAAGATTTGAACCTGATCAAATTTCACATAATCTTCAATATTCTTCTCGTTACCATATGTATTGAGCTGCCCTGGTATATTCAAAGTGAATTGTGCAATTAAATATATAGATCTCTCAATCTCAATCTCAAGAGCAAATAGCACACTCCTTAACTTTGCATTACTACTTATAACAATTACTCATGAGTATCACCTCGCTCGTTGGATGTATACTTGGTGGATTTATAACCACACTAGACAAATTTTCCTTACAAGCCAGTTTTGAGGGTGAATTTTACGTAACATGTCTATAATAATGGTGTTGGAGCAAGTAACACTTTTTGGGAGACCCTTGTTGACATATGACCTTTCCCTTTTTTTTTCTGATTGTTAAAACGAAAATTTGTTCATACAATTGTCTCTTTCTATTGCAGTAATTCAGTTGTAACTGCTAAATTATACAAAAAATGAGCGACATGTTCTGTCCAAATCATCAGAACACTTTCCGGACAAATTTATTGTATGAATTAAAGCAAACCTGCTTAAAGCATACACTAAACTCAAGAATCCATCTCCTGTTTCTCTCTCATTATCATTCTTCTCCATTATCTTTTCCCAAATTACTCAATTTGTAGTCTAAACCAGCTCCATATTTCCAGGCCTCAAGCCGACGCCTCCATTCGTATTTCATTTTGGCTGGAAATGTGTTTAACAATGGCCTAAAATAATTTATGTAGTAAGTCTTTAAATTGATCGCAAAATACTTGTACAATAAAATCCTTTCAAAGAGTAGTGTTGAAGGTTGCAAGCTCTTTGTCATTCAATGAAAGAATAGATTAGACATGAGAGGTGAAATTTTATTACCTTATTGCAGGGTCGAAGTAGGTGGAGAGAAAAGTATAATATCCCAACATGAAAAAATGTCCTGACCAGTCAAGAAGCACGGGAATACCTACCTGCACAGCAAAACCAAAGAACCAGTCCTCTTAACTCTAGTAAAATAATGGGTATTGAACATCTAGCTGTGACTACCGGATGATGTTAGATAATGATGAAATGTTGGTAACATTGAAGAGTATTAAGAATGAAAAAGAGTTAAAATCTTGTTTATTATATTGTGTAATTTCGTCGATTACCAAGTACCAAATATGCCCTGATTCAATTGCTAAGCTTGTAAGCTCACAAGCCTCCTAAAAAAGGCAATCCATGTAAAATCAACTGGACAATTCTTTTGAACTCTGTAGGTTTCTCATTCCATGGTGTCATCAGTGGACAGTTGGGCACTGCCCAGAATGCATTTTTGACGTCTTTAACGAAACTAATTTCACTTATTTCCCCACACTATGCACATCACACAAAATTTTAGATTCCAAAGAAAATTTAAATAAAAAGAAGTATAGAGGACGAAAACATATAACATATGCAAAGACGAGACAATATTTCTCCTGGTTTATTACCAACTTTAAGGAAACATACTGACTACTGTCAAAATGACAAAGAAAAATGTCACAGTTAAAAAAGCAAGTAATTAGTATAGTACCTGCTTGAATATTGATGGTATAATCTGAGGCCTATTTAGCATCACGAGTCCCAGTGTCTTCACAAGAGGTCCGAATTGTATAACATCCTGTATCAAAACAGAGACATGCATATCAAATAATAGTTTCTCTACGTATCCACAAGATGAAATAAAGAATGGAAGGAAAGACAGATTAACCTGAAGAAATGGTCTCAGCACTGGATCTCCTAATTTCTGGTAGATTTCAACGAATGTGAGAACATTGGAAGGATAAAAGACACTTATGGGGATGAAATTCTATATGAACATAGCTTCAGACAACAAGAATACCTGCATACTTTCAAAATTTGCATACAGAAGCTCGTTGATGAAATTAGGTGAAACATTGGACTGTTTTTTTGCAGACATGGCTCTTTGAAACAGCCAGGATGCACTTAAGTTAGGCTGCATATTGTATTTTATCAATAAAATAAAAGTATATACCTTGTGGTGTTTTACGAAGGAAAAAAACTCACCATGTATGGATTCAACAGTGATAAACTCTTGGCATCCAGAAAATTGCTATCGATCGCTTCATATATGCCTTGTATATCAAGAAAAAGAAAAACTCATATGTCAGCGGACTTCTTGGACTTGTTACCATATACATTAACATTTTATTTAGAAAGCTACATTCAAATTTCTGGATACATAAAGATACGAAAATTCCATGGGGTTTCTGTACATACAGGGACAGACTGCCAGCATCATTATAAATCAAGAGAAAATGCTAATCTGCTGAAAGGATACATGCAATTTACTTTCTAAGCACATATGAGTGAGACCAGAGTTGGGAATAAGATGTTTATTTTGAAACTAATGTCTACCGCACTGTCAAATAAATCCTTTTTTCACTTACAGGTATGAAAAATCTAACCTGTCCCAACATGTTTGAAAACTAAAATTCACTTGAAAGTAACTTCGGCTACTCTTAAGCTTAGCCAAACATGCTCAAAGCAATTTTGAAGCATGTGAAGGGGAACATTACATTGATTGAAATGTAAAATTATTCTCTTTAGGGGAATATCAGAATAGTGTAATTCTTCTTTTTTGAGTCTATGAGTTTCTTGGGGCTATTTTGACATGATATAGGTATTGTTAGGTACAGAAAATTCTCCTTTGAGGGTTCACCATGCTGACAACTTCGCTTTGAGCACACCATTTTTTGGCGCTCCGTCGATAACAATGAAGTCGATCCATAAAAAGGGATCCAAGAAAACTTTAAGCAGTGCGGATGTAATAACTTAAAATCTCATGAAATAGAAAAAACTTCTAAGATGTAAAACATACATCTGTTGGTAATTATAACATGCATGTTTTCCCCCTTGATTAATAGCCTAATAGGTATGTTTTATACGTTCTGTTGTTTATATTTTACATCTTAAACGTGCTTCTATGTCACGGGATTGCAAGTTATTGGAAAGCATGTATCACCCCCACCCCCCAGTTGGTATGTTTTGTTCATGCTACAACACATTTATGACATGTAATGCAAAGCAGGAAAGAATAAATGGTGATTTCCCCTTGATAAAATGGTATTACATATGAACAAGATAATGAAGAGATACAAAAACAACAAAATAATTGTATACCCGTTGTTAATCTGCCAAGATGCCTGGTCAAGCTCCCAAAACCACCAAAAGAAACAGGTGATTGTATGCCGCTAGCATCCCCAAACTGTAGACATACATACTCAGTCAGCACTCAATAGACAAATGAAAAATCATATGCCATGGCTTTTATAAGGATGTGAAATAAATTACCTGTAGAACACGATCAAATGCTGCTGGCAATGGACTGTGAAATCAGTAAAAGAACAACAGAGAAGGGTAAGTAGGAATAAATAAGCTTCTCAAGAATTACTCAGAGAAGAATTTTATATTTAGTAAATAAAAATGCAAAAACTACACATTCACGATTTTTTTTGTCAATAAAATATTAAAAAGAGGGATGATGTAGAGTTACTCAAGGCATTATCAAATTCTCAATATGATCTGATTAGATGTCTGAAATATCAGTAATATCATACAGGCAACAATTATCTCAAAGTAATTCATGTATTTTACACCTTTACCTCTCACGGTATGTAGGGAAAATGCCATATATCACTCTCAAGATGTCCAGATTGTCAAGAGACATGCCCTGTGAAAATTGCCGTATATGACTCAATGTTCATGCAACTTTCATAAAAATATCACATTTTTAGGAACTCATAATGATACTTGATGAAATAGTTATGAAACGGACCTTCGTGCCCTCCTGGTGGCGTAAAGTGTTTGCTACTCCAATAAACAAATGTTGCTTGCGAAATGAGGTCGGGTTTTCTCCTCCGTTGTACCTCCGGTGTGAGAATTAGTAAGAGATTTAAAAAACGTAGACTTAGGAAGAAAAGATAGAATATGTATTTAGATAGCCAAAATTTCAAAATCCATACATGTTTCGCCTTAGGAGTATTTATAGGTGACTAGAGCTATGTAACCACTGGACGGTTATCGTGCTACGTCTACGTGTCCCACATAGCATCTCCCACCACCCCCACGCTCTAAGTGGAGGATCTCCACTTATCCAACAGTTGGTTGTGCCCATGATAACCGTTGAACGGTTCCCATCCAACTCAAGGATTTTTTATGGTTAAGTGTTGTGTTGGTCTCGTAGTGGTTGAGAGCTTCATAATGGTAGACGGCCTAGCTAGTATGAATGTAGATGCCTCATTGTGGTCTACAACCCAGCGTGAACATAGAGGGCCTCGTAGCAGTAGACGACCTAGCATGTAAGTAAAGGGCATTGTAGTGGTAAATGGCCTAGCATGCAAGTAGAGGGCCTCTAGTCTACGCTGGGCTGTCGACCACATTGAGGCCCTCTACATTCATACTAGGCCGTCTACCATTATGAAGCTGCCAACCACTACGAAACCAACACAACACTTAACCATAAAAAATCCTTGAGTTGGATGGGAACCGTTCAATGGTTATCATGGACACAAACAACCGCTGGATAGGTGGAAGTCCTCCACTCAAAACGTGGGGGTGGTGGGAGATGCTACGTGGAACACGTGGCCCGATAAACTGCCAGCAGTTACATGGTTCCAGTTATCTATAAATGCTCCTAAGGCAAAGCACATATGGGTCTTGAAATTTTAATTTTAGCTATCCGAAAAACATACTATCTTTTTCTTCCTAAGTCTACATTTTTTTAAATCCCCTACTAATTCTCACGTCGGAGGTATAACAGGAGAGAAAATTCTGACCTCATTTTGCAGGTAACATTTGTTCATCGAAGTACCAGAAACACTTTGCGCCATCAGAGGACACAAAGCTCTGTTTCATAACTATTTTACTTAAGGTTTGTGTACCATAATTGAGGATTACAACCTGATACTTCGGCATCAAGTCCCAATAATCTTCTAGTAACTCCTCCAATTTCGGGCATCCCGGTTGAGGATCAACGTAGGTGAACATATATGTCGTTCGGTCCAGACGATCCGATCCAGCAGGAAATGCCTGCCAAACATTAGATTAAGCAGTTCATTTAAAATGATTAAACTCGTAGCAACGAGGCTAGCAAGACATGTGCACAAGACACTTCACAATCATATTACCTCCCAGAAATATTGTACTGATGACATTCCAACGCTCTTCACAGAAGCACTACTAAATATGACATCACTTGTAGAATTGTCCTTGAAACCACGACAACAAGAACCAACAACTAGGCAAACCCCATCTGGTTTCCTTCCACGTCTAATCTGTTAGAATCTGAATGCATTAGAAGCAGTTCGATGAATGCATTCACTACCAACTATTAGCAAATAAATTATTATAAATAAAAAAGAAAATAATACAATTAATAACTAAAAAGCTGAAATTAGAAGTGTGATTAACAAGGTTTCAAAGATTAATACTAAGCCTGGGAAGATTAAATGCTATTATAGGAAAGCTCAACCTGTTTTACCACGGGGGAAAAATTCCCCATTGCATCAATGACGAGACGTGATGATAAAATCTTTTCATCTGCTAATTGTAACACCTGTAGGAAATAAGGTGAGAATAACAATGCAAGTTAAAGGACATTTGCAGTGAGTATACTGGCCAGTTCTTATTATCCCAAGATTTCCTGCTTCTCATTCATCTAACACTCGTGTATGCATTTTGTCACATTGTATTACTAAGAATCTATATATTTCTGTTAAGCCTGATAAATTATTCACATTGACACTATTTTACAGCAATTATTGGCACTCTTACAGCTACATCATCATATGTGCATATGCGAGATACACTGCAATCCTCGAAGATGATACCACCAAGGGAATTGAAACGCTCTCTCATGATCTCAATAAGCTTCACAGGACTGTAATGACATAGGAAATGAGAAATTAGATTTTAAACTACTCATGAAAATAATAACAGCTGCCATAAAATGTTAGAAAATCACGAGGCTAATTCAAATATAGATAACTAAAGATAAAGCTCATCTACAAAGTATAACAACACAATTAATAGCTTACGAAACACCAAGATTAAGGATGTCATGAACCCAAATCTCGCCCCTCCCCTCAAATCCACATCTGTTCTGCAAAGTTCATTCAAAATCAATTGACGTAAGAGCACATTGATAATGGCGTAAAATTGCTTCTTTAATTTATCTTATAAATGGGTTGGGGGGATAGAACTGTAAGTATTATATAAATTAACGAATCAGTTAGATTTATAGACACGACACAAGATCTGAAACTAAAATATTTAGCACTGTTATTCAAGAACATACGGGATTAAAACTGGAAGAGGTAACATGGTTGATGTCATCCTCTGCTAGAATACCAACTTCAACGAGCTCCAAAAGTTCTTTCCTCGATATGTTCCATTCTTGCTCTCTCTGATGATTAAAAACAAATAATTATAACTAAAGAACATTTATCTCTTCATAAATTACTAATTCTCAAAGCCTACAACACCATATGATACCCCTTTCAGTATAGCCCTTTCTACAATTCCAACTCGTAGACCTTTAGAACTCAATGCAGTTGCAATGAAGATTCCCAATGTACCTCCACAAACTACGATGTCAAACGTATCCACACATTTTTCAGCCTGATCAGAATCGTGAAATAAACCGGGAACCTTTGAAACTACTTGTCGGGGTTCCGGGACAGCTACAAATCAAATATTTACATTAACTATTGTTCCAATTCAATATGCAAATTCATTGCAACCTGAGATATTTATACACACATACTAACTAATATACTTACACGTTGGAGGGGAGCAAATGCTAGACCACAACTGGTCGAGTCTTTTCAAAGCATTATATGAGTAAGCACCACCAGCGCCACCTACTTCCCCACTCACTGCTATATTCTCCATTATCCTCTACATAAGATTTATGCAAAAATCCAAATCAAGTCAATAAGCGCAAATGATAATTGGCACAACATGAAACAAACAAGTCATAGCAAAAGATGAGAGAAAAAAAAAAATTGGCACTTGGGTTCTGGAAGGAGTGGCTTGTGCATTCAGGTGATTTCTCCTTTTTCTCTGTAGAGATGAAGCTCCAAATGGGCACCCAAAAATGACTTCATTTTTTATGGGTATTTGATAATGATAATTCTGCATCATCGTCATCTTGCTTCTTTCTGGAATATTTGGAAATTCTTCGATTCTTGGTTAAGTTGGTTTATCATGTAGAAACTATCAGAAAAATGTGCGAACACAACATTGTACACGCGTTACCATGAACAATAGTAGCTTTGGTTTTTTAATTCTTTAATTTTAATTTTTTTCATCTGAAAAAAGAAAAATTACATATTTACCCTTTATTAATTGGTCAACAATTAGTCAGACATTAAATTATTAGTCAACTAACGATTTCTGTCAATTTGGACTCCGGGTGTGAATTGTTTAAATGTTTGATATTATGAGTGATACAAATGAAAGATTTGGATAAAGTGTAAAAAAATAAAAAATT